>JARCZZ010049903.1:0-11064 GCA_030323915.1 Brotogeris chrysoptera | reverse complement strand
CTTAGTTACTAAACTGTTCTTATCTCAACCTGTGCAAGTTGCATTCTTTTGATTCTCCTCCCCATTCCCCTGGGACTTGGGGAACGAAAGAGAGGGGAGTGAGTGAGTGAGAAAACTGCTTTGGGGAGGAGTTAGAGGCTTAACCCATGACAACTCTTTATCCTAAATCTCAGACAATACACACTCTTCATTTGGCCAAAATGTTTTCTGGATACACAGATTCTTTTTGTGTTTATGCATAATCACCACCTCCATATTCAGAATAAGTTGGTAGGTCTCTTTTAAAAACCAATGAAGATTGTGGTATTCTTTAAAGATGCAGAAACTGTAAGTTTCCTGCTCCAGCTTAAAGAGAAAATACACCTGCTGAGTGTATTTAGCCAACCTATTTTTTAATCCGAGTTTATGCAGGAATCTATAGTATTTAATTTTATCTTTGAATATTGTAGTTTTGTATGCATGGAATAAATCTTACAAAGATTCATTGACATTTTTTAGAAGTAAAACATAAAAGTGCATTTTGACATACAACTTTTGTAAAGGAATTTTACGAACATACGAATGGAACAGTTACCACTTTGATACAACTGCCGCCAATGTTCAGTGGGGAAAAAAATCTGCTTATTCCAACACGTCTTTTATTTTCCTCCTGGTTCTGGGAGACTTCTTTCCTTATACCTTTGAAAACTGCATCCCTTCTTTATATCTCTTTTCACCTGCATGCAGTGGTATATCCATTCTGTTTTTTCCTCTACCCTTTATTCCTCCTTTTCCTTAATTTAAAAAAAAAAATAAAACACAAAACCAAAAAAACATTTATCTTTAGGTATCTGAATAAGGGTGATGAGGAGCAACAGAGAAGAATTACTGCTGGTGCTAATTCTTCTTTTCTGTAGTCTTTTAAGCCCAGCTTAAAAGCATTTGTTTTTTGGTTGGTTTTTTGTATTTTATTTTTTTTTGTTCCTGTTGTGGAAAGAACTGCAAAAAGACTAAGCAGCACACCTCCATTTGGAATCTAAACTGTTGATATTTTATACGCATTTTCAGAAACAGTCCAAGAGAGATTAAGATTGCCAAGTGGCATAAGAAAGAGTATAGAATGGTATCTTGCCAAGCTTATGAACTTTCAGAGAAATGCCAGGAGGTATTAAATTTTGTCTATGACATTACTCTATTTTTAAGTGTGGTTTTGGACAGTGGAGTCCAAAGTCACTAGGAGTCAGTATGGCTGCATTCTTCTTACAGGTGTGGACAAGGATAGCTGAAGAATGCATCCTGACTGCATAGTTTGGAAAAGAAAACTTTACCGATTTTAAAGATATAGATACATACTTGGAAAAATTGAAATGATTTACTCTGCCTGAACTGCTAGCAGAGGATGCTTCAAGCAGATACCAAAGGCTTTCTCATCCCTGATTAGTGATAAATATGAAGTAATGCAAAGAGCAAATCAGAGTAACCAAAATTCAGCTTTTCAGTTGCACTCTGAAGTTTTCAAAATTTGTGGCTTTGTAGGACAGTAGATTCCATATCTATTACATCTATGGTAGCAGAGTAGATACTTCATCACAAATTCTGCTTTTCAGTTTTCATCCTGTACAAAGTATTTTGTGCATGTACTTACTCAGAAGCGTACACTTTCAAAGGTGAAGAAAATATTTGCACAGCAATTAGAATACTTATCTGTGAATACAAGTCTTGTCTAAGAAAGTGCTATTGCATTTTAGCCAGTAGTTTTTGATATCTCATTTTATAGTAGGCATGACAGATATTATTCTGAAGTGTGTGACTTTGTACACTGTCTTATGATATTTTAGCCTATTTAGAGCCTTTAGGCTTGCTTACTTTTGCTGTTCAGAGTTCATACCTTTCCCACCACTGTTTTTTTCTACAGTATTTTAACACTTTCACAAAGTGCTAAATTTCTAGCTGTCAAGTTTAGAAGGTTGCTTTTCTTTACGATCACTGCAACTTTGTACTTTGCTCTTTTTGGCTGTCAGATCACAACTGCTTATAAAGAGGAAAAGAGCTGCTGTGATGAACTTGCTGTGGTGAAAAATGAGAACAAAGAAGAGGAAAGAACACTTCAAGCTCAATTCACTGTGTTTTTTATTATGTCCTTTGTTTTGCATAATATTTTAGAATAAAAAATTATTAATTTCATGACTACACAGATGAAAAATATAAAACCATCAAAAATACACCCAGAACCTGTTGTCATTCTTTCACTGCCTAACAAGGCAGATTTTTTTTTTTTTTCTTGTGTTGTGAAGGAATCTTCTTCATAGCCTGCTCTATGGCACCCAAAATACACAAGCTGAATATGTCTCTGAACTGGTTTTTGGTCTTTAACACTTCTTACCCACTCTATGACAGTGCTGCTTTGATAACTGCTCAAAATTTGCTTTAAATTTAAGTATAACAATTATCATTTAGAATACTTTTTTTACCTTCCAATTAAAGGCATTGAAACTTTCATAGAAACCTAGAAGTCACAGACATTTTAAGATGAGTTAAAAATACAATATATGAAACAACTTCTGTGCTAAAAATTCTATTGTGAGGTTTATAAAAACCTCATTAAAATGTTTTCTGGGCAATGCTGATACCTTCTTTTTTGTTTAAGAGCTGACTTTCAATGATGCAGATACAGGAACTTGAATTGGGTTAGTCACCTCGTGTATCAAAGCATAGTTATATTTGCATACTTTTTTTTTTAACTATGAATCATGGGGTGCACAGATTTCTAGCCTAGCAACAAATGAGCTAACTCTGAAAGCAGAAGCTGTAATTTTTCTGTACAGCTAGTTGTAGATAAACAGGGTTAATTAGTCTGAATAGAGCACCTTTCTGCTGCGAGCACATTGTCTCTGTTAACTCAGGTAAGTAACTATGTTTCATGATGTGGAACCCTAAGCTGACTGCCAAAGCCTGCTGCGTGGATATGAGAAACAACACTGTTTCTCTGTATGCCGTGCAGCTGTTGTAGGTAATGCAGTTGTATCATAATACAAACATAAACAGAAAATACATCAATTGAAGTTATAATACCTTCTGTATTTGAAACATGTTTCATCTGGTGAGCTATGCCTAGTTGTCTTTGATCCCATTATCCATGTGGTTTTTGTTGTTGATTAAACTAATTAAAACTTTCTTCTAAATCTTTGCATTTAGAAAGTGAAACTTAGTGCTTAGTATATCATACAGCTCATCAACTTCTCATCTTACTTTTGGATTATGATTGGCGAATTATGGTTAGTAAATTACTGAGGGATATATGGTCTCTTCTCTTGAAGAACAGAGATGACTTAAGGCCATATCTTGCCTTTTATTACCTGGCTTTATAAGAACAAATAATACAATGCCTTTTCTTCACTGATTTCAGACTGCCAACTTTTGGAGATTCCTAAGAAGGTAAATAAATGTAAGGTGATTACCATTACTCCGAGCTCAGGTAAACCTAACAAATTGATCATTATAGCCAAACTTGGTGGAATTCATATATTTTTTTTTTCTATTGTTTAAGGTGATTAATTGCAGTTTATTTCAATGAGGAAAAAAACAAAAAGTTTTTGCTTTCTCTCACTTTCCCAATTTCATCATTGCCAAAAAACCAAAGCACAGAAAGAAGTGAAAGACTACATCCTGAAAGGCAACTTTGTAACAGAGTAAAAAAAAATATTTTAAAAATTAATATATTAATGAAAGGGGGGTTTAAAGTATTAAATATTATGAAAAAAACCCACACTAAATTTTATAAAATCAAAAGAGCTCAAATATATATTTTTTTTATCACAATGTCTTAACAGTCACTGACCAACTAATTTTTTATTAATAATTGCAGGTATAATTTGAACATGAACATGTGGAATAGTAGTACCAATTGTTATCAAAATGTGGCAGTTAAAATGTGCATTAAATGGAAAATTAAGCAAAATTTATATAAATGTTTAAAATGTTTTTAACACTTATTTTTGGTAATGTCAATGTAATTATTCAATTAAAATTTAACTGGTTTCTTGAATAGAAATAGTTTGAAGCTAAGACTTTATTCATATAAATTGATACTAGGTTAGAAGATCAGATAAAGACTAATGATTTAATCTGAAAAGCATTTATTAGATGTAATATTTCATGAAATTCTAGGAGCACTTAAGGTACATAGAAATCTTGTCTACTCAAAATAAACTTGCATTTAAGTATTTGCTGCATCCTTTTACCAGCTTAACAGTAAATGGAACCATAAATAATGAGTGTTTGGGATCTGAACTTACAATGAAAATGTATATTACCCTAACAAATTCTTAAATTATAATGGTATCACAAAATTAATTCATTCAAGCTTCTCTCAGGATGTGTAGAGCACCCTCTTGCATATTTCTGGAAGTGCAAAACCTTTTCCCCTCTTCTTCTTACTTCTGACATGTTACAGACAGTGGACAGTAGAAGCAGCAGTATCATTGTCATGCCATGTGCTCTCCAGTGCTATCCTGCAAATATGGCACTTTTATCACCCAGTATACACCTTGTGTGCACAAGTGCATGTGAGAAGAAGAGAGGTGTACCTGGTACTCATCTGGACATTCAGTGAACCGAGAAATTCAATCTTGAGCTAATGCTATATAGTGTATCTGACAACAAATGAATTGCAACGCTGACCATTTACATAATAATATTCTTCTTTATTTGATCTTCATATGTTTTGGAAGAGAAGCACAAAACATACTTTTAATTCTATGGCTGGAACTAAAGTTGAAAAAGAAGAAACAACATGTCAGTTTATTAAAGCAGTATACTTTAAAATGGAAAAGAATTGCAATGAGTTGTTTTTCTGAATTCATAAACTAGGTTATTGTAACATATGAATATATTATTAATTTTAAACATATCAGATTTTGGTACTTGGTACTTTGGTTCTTGGCACTTTGGTGCTTATATTCATCTATAAAGAAAAGCAAAAAAATCACCATTCATCTTCAAAAAAAAAAAAAAAAAAAAAGAAAATAAATCTACTGTTCTGTCAAAGACAGCAAAGTATCCAAATATCTGTATTTTTTAATGCTTGGAATACTGTTATCTTGTAGACCTTCTGTCTACATAGGTGACCATATGTTCACACACCTTTTCTTCAAAAAAACTGAGATTATTCCACATGAGTAACCACATATGAAAATGATGAAGAGTTGCACAACTGGCATTATGACAGTTTTCACTCTGAGTCAATTGGTCCTCTTACAGGAGAAGTGATTAAACATTTTGAACAGGAGAATTCAGCTCCAGATGTGCAACACTGCCCGTGACAAATACTCTGTAAGCCAACTATCCCACTTACATTATGGAATTTATTGATAGATACAGTAGACTGAATATTTCATCTTTAATTCAACTGTGCTCTGAATGTTCAAGGTTTGTTACAGCCATATAGTGCTTCACTGAAGCCAGAATTTTCGCTAATGCACCCTACTTGTATGGAATAAATGACAGTGCTGGACCTTTATTTTGGATGTCATATACTTTTCATGATTTTCATGTTTTCCAAACATTCAATTTCATGAAATGTTTATCCATCAAAAATACAATTTTGACAACTCTTTCTGACCCTTTAATCAGAAAAGGAGTATGAAGTACAGGAAATTATTAAATTATATTTGATCCTCCTTTAGGTTTTCAGTTGGTTTGTTTTATTGTTTTGGGTTTGTTTTTTTGTTTGTTTTTTTTTTTTTTCTATGATAGATTGCTCTCAAATCAAGAATACAAATCTACAAACAAAAAAAAAAAAAAAAAGAAGAAAGACCACATTAATGATATTTGAGAAAAAAATATTTGGATGGGGAAATAGAAAGAATGATGGGTATGATGGATCAATAAGTAAGAGCAATTAGCACTGGAAATAACTAAAATAAAATAAAATTTGAATAGAAATTACAAGCTAATCTGTCTTTGAGTAAATTTTAAGAAAATAAAGAATGACTGGTCTTAACTTCAGACAACAATTGGACTGCTTTTCATGTACATATGTTTCATAGACTCAACAAGAGGAAATTAGTCAACATGAAATGCAGATTTTGTAGTGTGCTTTGTAAAAATAAAGTATAAAAGGTATTTTAATACAAATCATCCTTCATTACAGCCTGCTACAGTAACAAAATAAATCTTCCAAGTGCAAAAGAGCAGCCAACATTAGCATTAATGATAATTGTCATTTTTTTCTACAAAATTCAGAGGAGGGGTACATAAGTGACACTGTTCAAAGACACCCTCAAGACCACCTATTAACTTCAAACAACTTGAACATTTATGGGTTCATTCTACTTGGCACAGTACAGCAACTCTGCTTAGTGTCTGCTTGCAAATGCTCATCAAGAGGATAAAGTATTTCTGAATAATCTGACACTCAAGCAGGGATTTAAAGTTCTGAAACCCAAAAGTTTACACTTCGTAACAGATCCTTCAATTATGCAGATGATGCAGTAGAGCAATTTAATTTCTCACCCATATCAGAAAATAACACAATGTAGCTTACGTGATTTCAATCAAGCAAAGTCTATCAGTTACCTGAAAGAAAAGCAAAATTACTTCCCCTTTTCTTAACTGTATCATCATTTACTTTACATATCCCTGGTTAGATTAATTACTTCTTCCTGAAAAAGAAATTAGTAGATAAGATGAAGATTCCCAGTTCCAAAGGGATGTATGATAAACTTGTCCTGAAAATCAATCTTTTATATTAGTCTGTTAAATATGAAATGTCGCATCAGCAGCCATTCTTCTTCAGTCTTTACTTCAATAAAACTTATCCTATTTCTTTCAACAAATCTCATTTCTCTGTAGTGCCAGACACACATGACACAGTCTTGAAAGCTACTTTTGACAAATCTGTTCTTCAGCATGAAACACTGTAGTTATTTATTGTTAGTTATAATTATGACTATATGCTTGTTGAGATTAAAAAGATGTAGTACTTCAGATAATCATATTTTATATTCTTCTTTCCTCTAATTAATTAATTTCAGTATAAAAAAAATCAGTGCTAGATATTCCTAACCATTTTCTTGTTCTTCGTGTGCATGCAAGTGACTTTCAGGAGAATTTGCTCCATGATCTACCTGGGTCTGAGGTGTAGCTCTCCAGCCTGAAATTCCTGGAATCTTTCCCAGTCACCCTGATCTTTTGAAGATGATAATGAGCAGTCTCAGGATGACCTCCTTCAGATGCCTGAACAACCTGGTATGTGCTCCTTAACTTTTCCTCCTCTACTGTGGGTACCACTTCACCCCCACTTTACCCTGCTAATATGCTAGGTCTTCTGAGAGACTGAAGTGTAAACTTTATTAGGAAAAGTGGGTGCAAATAAAAATTAGGTAACTGAGCCTTTCCTGTGTTCCTTGTCAGCAGATCCTCTGTACCACTGAGCATGTGGGCTCAAATTTTCCTCTGCATTTTCTACTCAGCTGACATATCGTAGCAGCATTTCCTGTTGCCCTTCACATTCCTCCCTCGTTTCAGTTTTGGCTTTCCCAGATCTGTCCCTGTACAAACAGCTTGTGTTTCTATATTCCTGCTTGATATCCTGTCCAAGTTTCTCCCTTCTGTGCACTTCTTGTTCTTTGAGCTTGTAGGGGACATATCACATATGCACACGCGCACGATGTCCTGGCAAGCATGTTATGAAAGAAACATAAAAGTTGTATGTGACTGAAATGTCTGAAAGGGGGGTTGCCAGGAAAAATAATACTGTTAATCAGATGGATTAAAGAGAGCATGACTAAGGATAAGACTGTTGGGGAAACAAACAGTCAACTGGAAAAATAAAAGAAGCATGAATATTTGTGACTGCAAGGAGAGATGATAGAGAGGAAGAAACAGCAATCAAAAATGATCTATCCCAGTTCGCAGTGTCCCTGGACTACCCTGACCCCTGCCCAGGCTGGGTAGTGCTTCCTCATGAAGCACCAGGAGCAGCCTGCACCCAGAAGTGGGCTGGCAGTGATGGGAATCCACCTTCGGATGCAGAGGACACCTCCTCTGGCAACCACTTGCTGTCATGTAGACAGAGTTACAATCTAAGATTATAGGGAATGTCAGAATTACACATAGACCTGGTGCACCCACGGCTACAACAGAAAGGGGAACCTGCACTCCTAGGGGAGGGGCAATGTGGTGGTGGTTACCTGGCCAGTTGGAAGGGGTGAGTATGTATGCATGCATGCAACTGTGCAAAGGTGTGCATAAGGGTGTGGGATTAGAATGGAATCAGCTATAGAAGGTGTGTGTTGCATTGGTTCTGAACTATGATTGTTAATAAATTGCCTCTATCCTATGAACTGAGCATGTTTTCCCTGCCACAGGGTTCAGCCATGCTGAGCATCCCTGTACATTCCTTGCCCATTCATGCTGTCCAGGTGTAAAGCTGCCTGGATTTCCCCCTCAGTAGAGTGGAATATTGTTTTACTTTGAGAAGCATTTCCTTGAAGATCAACCATCTCTCCTGGGCCTCTTTGTTCTTTCCTGTTAGATCCTGCCAGGCAGATCACTGAACAAACTGAAATTGTTGTGTCTTGTCGTGAAAATACGTTTACTGAATGATGAGACTAGTGAATTAAAATAGAATACCATTTTGATATGAAAAGAAAAAGGAGCTTGTTGTGCAGCATTCTGCCAAAGTAGAGACTTTGAATATAAGTTTGATTTGGCATCTGGGAACTCAAGTAGAGCAAATAAAAAGATAGTCTTTTAAATTAGCTATCTCCAAATAAGTATTTAATTTCTGCTTAATAAGGTAATGAGAGATGGATGTGAAAGAATACATGCATAAAATTGAAGATTTAGTTATTTTGCTACTGAGAAATAAATAGGGAGTGAGACCAGAACAAACATCAATATTTTTATGTAGCTACTTTGGCTTTGTCCCAAAGGGGAGGGATTTCACAATACTTATGAGTATCACTGTCCAGATTATACAAAAAGGAGAAGAAATGTGGAAAAGAAGGTGACTAAAAATGAATGTGGGTTATTAAAGAAATTAAATGATGCAAATACATGTTTTGTGATCCTGAACTCTAAAATTGAAAAGAGAGTCTAAATGAAGAGAACAATATTAATTATTGGTGAAAATATCCATGGACAAAGTTGTTCTGCCTTCCTTAGTACTTTTAAGGCATCTACCTGAAGAACAGTTTCAGACTTTAAAAAAAAATAAAAAATGAAGCTATTAAAATTCTATTAAATGTCATACTTTAGGCTGGTCACTGCCTTTCACAAAGGAGCCCACTTTAAATCACCTTTCTATTATAATGGATAGGATATTCCAAAGGATGTACATGCATGTGGATATTGTCATGTTTGATATCACAACACTGATATCGTGCCTTCACGATGAAAGAAAGTAGAATATGAAAGGTTAGGTTATGAGAGTGGCATACCAGTTACTCATCAATAACCCTCAATGTGTATCTGGTCTGGATGCTGTTAGATCATTGTGTTGTTGATGAAGTTCATTAAAAACTGTCTGAATGATGACCTCCTACTGAGCAAAATAAAAATATTAGATTTTTTACTTGTGATGGAAACTTGGGCAATCCACCACACTTACAAAATTGTGAATTTTCTGAAGACATTGAAGACAGTGAGACATTGGAGACAGTGAGATGTTACATTGCTGGAAAACTGCTGCAGACATATTTTCTAAAATATGGACCCTGCCATTACAGCCTTTTATGGTATATCCAAAAACTGATAGTAAAATTTCAAGTCAAAATGTAGCTAGATTACTTATACAGTAATCTTAAAATGAAAAACAGTATCTGAATATCTGAATTTTTCATCAGTTGAAAATGTTAGAACCCTGGCTCAGATCCTGACTAGTTTTTCTTTGTCTAGGTACAGTTTTCTGCTGCAGAACAAAGCAAAGTTGATTGTTAAATAATATACAGGAGACTGAAAAATCTTTAAAAATACTTTCACTATGTGAAACTTGAATGCTGAAGAACATTTGAAGTATAATTTTTTGAGCTGAAATATCAAAAGTATACAATATACTACCATGCATTATTCCAGACCAATGCCATTAAAGTAATCTATGTTGGCAAGTTTCTAAAAATATTTGCCAAAAGAATCTCTTCTATTTATAAAAGCTCAGAAATGTAATACAGTGCTATCGAAGAAGAAACAGAAAAGCTTGGATACATCTGTTTACAATGAGTATGTCAAACTGAAGAGAAGAGTAAAAAATGTGCACTTCATCATTGACAGTGTCCACATTTATTAGAATTCGGAATGGATTTGATGAGACGGAATTTAAAAAGAAGACATTCTGAAATACATGCTGACAAACACCTTTCCCAATAACCTTGTCTAATAATCTGGTACCAGTTATGTAACACCTAACCTCATTAGCTTCCTACAAAAATGTTTGCACACTGGGAATTAAGAAGTTCAATTTGAAAAGTTTGTATATTGAGGGTTTTTTTAAAAACTTATACGGGATTTGAGAACACCACCATCTTAGTTTAGTCCTATTTGAATACTGTAAACTTCCTCTGAAATAAGATCATATAGATAGCAAGATTCCTCATGGTTATTCTGCATCGAGTCCAAATTAATTTCCTGTATATAAAAAAAACCGTAATAAATGGCCTTAAATATGTCTATTATCTCTGGGTTATTCTTTGTGGTTTAACGTCTATTTTCTCTTTCATGGACACCCCCTTGTCAAGGAGAAAGAGCTTGCATGCCCTTGTGAGGTTGAGAGCTGTGCTGATGGTGGCATATGCCTCCAGTAGGGTCTCCCAAGCCAGACAGATCTCAACTGAAGAGTCAGAGAAAGTGTGTGAACGGGTAGGTGTCCTGAGTTCAGCAGCAGTAGTCATTTTTCTCCTTGGGAGCTGGAGCAGCGCTGATAACACCAGTGTTTTCAGTGGTTGCTTGGTGGTGTTTTGATCTGACCAAGGACTTTCTGAGTCTCAAGCTATGCCAGGGAGGAGGGGAACTGGGAGGAAGCAGAGACAGGACACCTGACCCAAACTGACCAAGGAGCTATTCCATGCCACAGCACGTCATGCCCAG
>JARCZZ010049901.1:0-12707 GCA_030323915.1 Brotogeris chrysoptera | reverse complement strand
TGCATCCTCCAGAACCCCACAGCACCCAAGAAAGCTTGTGTTTCTTATTAGTTGGTGGCGACATTGCTGTTATCTTGTTGATCACATCTGTGGAGATCTGGCAACGTTCATCTTGCCATTTTATTCCCAAAAATTGAATCTCCCGTGCAGATCCCTTGACCTTAATGCGTTTTATGGCAAAACCGGCTACCAAGGAGAAAAAATGACTGCTTCTGCTGAACCCAGGACAGCAACCTGACCTGATTGGAGCTGCCTTCAGCAGGGACTTGTGCTAGATGAAGTCAGGAGGTCTCTGCCAGTATAAATTATTCTATGATTCTATTGAAAAACGATTAAAAAATATATTTCCCTAAATAAAAAGTTGTCTGAAAACCAGTTTAAAGGGTGAGATCTGTTCCACCTAAACAGAGCTTTCTGAACCTGAGGGGTCTAATCTAAGCTGCCTGCCCAGGCTCCTCCATAGTCCCTGATGATAAAAAGATATTTTTGTGGGTAGATTAATCTCATCCTAATTTAGGAGTCTAAAACATGCGACATAAGATACATTTTGGAAGTGGTTGTCTCCACTGCAATTGCAGAACCAATAAGTCTGCTTAACTTAAAGTTCATTTCATGGCTCAGAAGGATGCCACTCAACAATGAGAGGCACTAGGACTCTGCAGATGTGTAAAGCAATTATTTATGGTTGGGTTTACAGATTTTGCAGAATATAGTAAAAGTGTTTTCAATGATATGAGGCTTTTTTATTTGCAGTGCCATAGCTCACCCACCACCTTAGGTGTCATGTGTCTGATGGTATTTGAGGTGACTTACGGTCTCATGGCCATAAGAGGACACAAAAAGTTATGGGATTTTCAGAAATCCCTCAATATTACCTTGTATTGATGTGGCTTCAGTGATTCAAATTATGTGAATCACAAGCTCCAATATCACCCATATGGCCTTATAACCTTCCCATAACTTAGCATGTGTCCACACAATAATAAAAGATCACGCAATTTTTGAATGCTAACATCAGAACAGACATTCCATAGCTGAACACTTAGCCATTCTTTTTAATTATTATTACCTGTACTATAAAACAATTGCTTAATATTTTTAGCTATTCTTGAAAACCCAGGCTTGAAAATAGAACACTGGTTGGTATAATGGTGTGCAAAGTGAAGCCACCAAGCATATTATAAAAAACAAGAAGGAAATGTCCAGGCTATATGACTGACATCTGGGGAAAGTACTCCACTTTACTTCTGCAATGTGGGTCAGAGCCCTGATTTGCCAAAATAAACGATTCTGGCTTGCATCATCCAAGACAGCATTTGTAGCTTAGATGCACCAAAAAAAAAAAGAAAGGAAATTCCAGCTTGTAATGAATACTGCTAATCATTTACCCAATCAAGCTGTTAGTGTTCCGAAATAACTGATGTTAGACAGCTGCTGTTCTTCAGTTAATTGCTGTGTTAATGTACAGGCAACCATGCAGCCTGTGGTGGTGTAGAGCAGGGAAGGAGTGGAAAACTACAAAGCTTTCCAGGCAGCTGTTCTTAGCCGTTGCTAGCATGTTCACCCTCATGGAGAGTGGCAGGCAGAGTCCCTCTGCGTGTTACCTACTAAAAGATCATTTAAACATCTACTAACACTTTTTTCTTTTTAGTGTTTTCGCAGTCAATTGCCAATTTATGAATGGCTGGATGAGCACCTGCGAAATGGGGAATCAGGCCCCTCTTTACAGAGCAAATAGTTGGTTGCAAGAGGCCTTCTGGGCTTCCTTCTGCTGCTCTTCCCTCCTTGTGGGTACCTGCCTGCAGCGTCAGCACCAGTGTTTGTGTGCCTGCTCTGTTGATCAGACCAGGGAGAAATTTACTTTGTTTTGGTTTTAGTTTTTATCTGATTTTCAAGGTTCTTTTTAAAGCCTGTCCCAGGCACAGGGTGGGAACCAGCAGACAGGCGGGAGAGGGGTAAGGGGTATCTTAGACTATCATCTCTGTCAAACATACTGTGGGCTTAATCCACAGCCTGATCATGGATTGAGCAGCTCTGGAAAGTTTAATGTCGAAAACAGGGAAAAAGAAGTTACCTGAGTTACACTAGCCCACACTTATCTCATTATGCAGGTAGGTTGTTAACTCCAGGGGTCCAGTGACTTTTGAAACACAAGGTCGGGGAAGCCTTACCTGACTAAGGCATAAAGACTCAGTTTTTACAATTCTCTATTCACCTTCCTCTGAAAAACATCACTTCTGGGCTACTCAGTATTGTATCATGATTTACAGCCTAAACAGGTGACATTAATAAACACAAAAGCATTTCAGAAAAGTTGGAACAAGAAACAGAAAGACGACATTTCTATGAATTATGCCTAATTCACAAGAAAATGATTCGGTTTGGTTCCATTCTTCCCATCTGGGAATATGGTTCATTTCAGAATTAATTTACAGATAAAAATACAGAGTTGGTAAATGCACTTATTTTTTGCTGCTACAAAGAGCAACCAGAATATGGAATAGCTCCTTTCTTACGTAATTTGTCTTTTGACTTCCCTTTGAAAGTATGCAAAGGAATATCGAGGCCCTTGAATTACTAAGATTTCAGAAAGAATCTATACAGCCTCAAAAATTGGGGTTATTTAGTACTTAAGACACTAAGCTCAAAAGAAGCTTGCTTGTGTTGAGCATTTGCCAGTTCAGCTGTTCAGACAGCTAAAAATTCACTGTATATATACTTAAACTAGAGATAGAGAGAGCACACCAAGAAAATTAGAAGATATTTATTAAAAAAGAATTCTTATATAGAAAGAATTTTCTTATTGGGAAAGAAAGAAATAACATAATATAAAGGCTTTCTTGTTAAAGAAACAGTGCAACATATACACTCAAAGTAAGAGTTTTTTTTCTTCTGGGGGACATTTGGAAACATCGGTGTTAAGGGACAGGCTAAACAATTGATGATTTGCTCAGCTATGTGGGCCCTTTTGCACCTTTACAGATAAATAGTGTTCCTAGCATTTCACATGATCAGTCAGGATATTGTAATTTTGGGGAAGATGGAAGATCCATATTTAAATATTGGCTTTGCTAAGCCATCTCTGTGTGGTGTTACCTGTTTTTACTCTGCTACAGCTTTCATTACTCACTGGCTATTTTTCATTTGATGCATTCGTATAAGTTCCATTAACATTAATGAAAATTCCATGTTCTTGTCAGATGGAGTCTTAATTTTGAAGACTAGAAATAATAGCTTTAATATTTCCTACAGAGATGTCTGGGGACAAGACAGGCTGTAATAGCTATTTCTTCCTTCCCTCCTCATTATGTCCAGGTATTTGCCTCTAAATATAAATTGTTGCTTTCAGAGCTACTGTATCTTACTCAGAGGATAAATGCATTACGTTCAAACATCAGTATAATTTAGACAGATTCTAAAATATGAAACAATTTATAGGGTGCTTTGGGAAGTCTTAGAAATGCAATTTAGATTAGAGAGATCCACAATAATTCTATAAGCACAGACAGAAATTATTCAGGAGTTAGAAGAGTTGACTTATGTAACATGCCAGGACAAGTCCAGGTCTTGTGAGTCTCCTGGCTCCTCATTTACTCATACCTGTAACTCTTCTTGAGTTTATAGTCCTTTAGGCACAGAAGTTCAAGAACTATTAAGGATCTGCATTGCATTTATTTATCATTTACCTATCTATTCTTGTTTACCATCTCAGGCTTAGCTATATACGCAGGAAATAATTCAGTTTGAACCTGCTGTAGGAAGTGTGTATTGACAAAATTTTTCACATCAGCAGGTGGCAAAAACATTTTTTGCACTCTTGTGGGTATGAACCAGGCTACCAAAATCCCAAACAATTTCAGATATAGACATCTAAACCAAAGCTGTGTGCATTTCTCCTAGACAGCAACCCAGAGTTGCTTTCAAGTACTGCCTAGTCCTGTAGGCACTTACTTACCTACTTAGCCTGGAAATCATCTGGGTATCTAGCTTTAGTTCTTCAAACTTTTTCCAAGCTTGCTTTAGGAGCATGAATATGTATTTACAGACTATATTTCCACCATAATCTAGGTTTAGGCAGACAGACACCTACAGCCTGCTGCAACTCATGGAAGAAGAGGTACTACATGTGGTTTTGAAGTAAACGTTAGTGAATAAAGCACTCACTAGCACTTTAAACTCTCCCACTCACTACAGTTCCCACTCACGCTCCCACTTCTGAGAAAATGCCCTCATGACAGCTGTGGGATGTTGCTGTGGGCCCTCCCACAGACGTGCGTAGGCTTCCTGCAGCTCCGCATGGGGCCAAGTGAAGACCTGACACAGGGAGCCTGATACTACCATGAGTGTAGGCACTCTTGAGAGGTAATACTGTGAGTCTGGATTTAGTTCCCAAAGGCTTTTTCTTTTTCTATAGTCTATATTGTCTTTCTCCATTTGAAGCAGGGCAGATGCTGCACTAGAATAATTTGCTTGTGAAAAACACCTGCATGCTCAGCCTCACAGTCTGAGGGTTTGAACAACAAAATGTGATTCTACTGAAATGACACTTCTGGTATCTGAAATTCTTCCTCAAGCTCAGGCTTCATTTTTAAGCATGCCTGTAATTGTGGTAGTTCTTTAAAGACTGGCTGAGCAAAGCACAAGGTAACTATGATCTCTTTGTTTGGAAGGGGAGAAAAATTATTTTTGAGCAATGGAACAAATCAAGAAATCCCCAAAGCATCAGAAGAGCCAACAGTAACACGTCTCCAGGAATGTAGATCTGAAGGTTTGGAAATCCTTAGGCTAACAAGGACCTAAATTCAAAGCTCCCTTTTCTCTATTGAGTGCATTGGCAATAGGGCTGTTATAAATCCCATGAATGCATTTTAAAAAGAAAGCAGCAATGACTAGATTTTGTGAGGAACTGAACCAGTGAGGAGTCCCAGAACATACAGTGTTAGTTACCAGGGGTTTGGATAATGACTGGCAATAGGCAGGATTGAAAAAACCTGGTTCAGAGTGTGCTGGTGTGGAATGAAAGCTCAGGATCCTTTAAGCGAAGGGCACCAGAAAACTTTGGTTCTTTCAGGATTAGTGAGGCACTTAGCAAAGGCATTTATGGCCTTTGGATCCAGAAGTACACCCAAATGCTCTCCCAGAGTGCAACAGACCTTTACTCTCTTTTCCCCAGAGCCTGGGTTCTCCTGTACCTGAAACCTACTTTAGACAGTACTCGCGACAAGAGTCCAAAGTACTTCAATCTACAGCTATGCCCATGCTGGTTTATTACTACCTGCCCTCTGCTCACTCCACAGCCATGGCACATTAATCCTGGTTTGGAAGACTTTCAGCTTTCTGTAAGACTACAGCAGAGCAGTTTAAAGGAAGGAGACCTGTTCAGAAACTATGTGATCCATTTGGGGAAGCAGTTCCAGGTAGCCACAGGGTGGCTATTATCTTCCACCATTCAAGCTATTAAATAAAAAACTACCAGACACAGAACACAACAACTGGTAATGCTGGGAAGGGAAATTAAGTACCTGTAGCAGCAATTTAAAGAAAAGCAGCTCCACAAAGATTAAAAGAGAATTAAAAGCAGCAGGTCTTACATGCCGTCCAATTTTGTCAAAGATTTGTGTGGTTCTTGCTGCTGAGATTTGTGGGTTTGAAGGCTACATTCTGTAAGAAAAATGCCTATCACATTGACTGAAGGTAATATTTCACAACTCTGAAATTAAGTATGTGTCAAGCCTCAACTCCTGCAGCCATGAGGCAGTGCTGAAGATGTTTCAGTGCTAACTGAAAGACTGGCACCTACCTTTCTCTGAAATGCACTGAAGAAATTGCAGAGTCTGTCCTGTGCTTCATATTTGTATGGACGCCAGAAGAAAATATTTAGATGAGCTTTCATCTGCATGGTTCACTGCACACTGTTTCATCCTCTTTAATGGTTACAGATAAATAGGATTTACATAGTACCTCAGCTTTGGCCTGTACTGAAATCTGATGAATCTTTGCCACAGGTAAAAATGCAGTGCAAAATCAGGCAAATGCCAGTTGTAAAACCTCTGTTTTTTACTGGGAAAACACCTAAGCTTAATAGGGGTGTCATTGAAAAATGATATCCTGTAGACATAAAACACCCCTTCCACAAATACAAATAACACAAAGATTCTATAAATGATACATTGTGAGCCTGAGGACCTGTGCAGGAGTATGTAACATAGAAGCCTCCTACTAATTTATTGAAATCTTTTTGTTAAAATGAATTTTCTCTAGCAATCTGTGGGGTGGATCAGTATCAGGTTTCTTTTGGATGCTGCCTTTCCTCTGTGTCATATTTGATATTTACAGTTGCCTCACTTTTTGCTGGACAGAACAAGACTGAGTTCACTGGTTGATTCTTGATCGCACTGACCTACTGAAATTAATATGATTCTATAGAAAAGATCAGGAACTATGGCTCCTCTTTTTGGACTGCTACACATTTATCATCTTCTTTTCCAAGTGCATCGTTGCTTTTAAATGATAGGATAGACACTGTTCAGTCATCACCATAGGATACTAATGAAACTAACATCCCATTAGGGTTTAAATAGTATTTTAGCTAAGTGTGGTGCTAAGTGTGAAGGTGATGAGGCTCTGGGGCTTCCTGAGGTGGCAGGACAGGGCCTGCAGCCAGGGCCGGTCCTGCTGCCCCAGCCAGCCTGGGGGGGGGAAATGGGTTTTCTCATATTTATTTATTTGTGTATTTTAGTTCACAGCCATTATTTTTGCTCTCATAAGCAAAATAGGTTACTTGAAGTATTCCTGAATCAGTTAATAAATTTCAAGTATTTCAGTCTAACGTCTGTGTTATTTCATTTTAGAGATAATGGGAAATTTGTGATCCTGAGATCAGATGACGTGAATTTGACCTTCAGCTGCAGACAGTTCAGTTTGACTTCTCGTTTTTTTTCATGTTTGTCCTTCTGTTGGCCGCGATCAATAAACAAAGCCTCAGGCTAACACAAGGTTGCCAGCAAGATAAAAGGAAAGATGACAAGCATATAGAAAAATACCTTTCTCATTATATTGCTTTATGGATTCTTTTGTTTAATCTCATGCGGAATTAATTCTTTAAGTATGTTTACTTGAGGTTATTGAAAATAGATTCTTAGTAATTTAAATAGCCTAATATTAAACTTTACTTGAATTTATAAACTAATTTCAATCCAGTACTTCCCCATCTGAAGAAAAATTTAAAAGTCTATTTTCACAAAATATTGGTGAATATTGCTTATATTCTCCATTGGATTTATTTCAATTCAAATTTCAGAATTTAGCTCTAAAGGTACCATATGAGCCTTCTAAATTTCCTTTGATGTTCTCAATGAGAACTGGCTCCAAAGGGATCCCAAAGAAGTCTTGAATCTCTTGTTTAATAGCACGGAGTTGATGGCTTAATAATATTCAAATATCTGCAAAATAATTACATTTCTGTTCTGGACTAATGGATTTTTAAAAAGTGCACAAACAACATCTCTGTCAAACATGGGCTCAGTTAAAACCACTTAATAATATAACAATATATAAACCAAAACTGATATAATAATGGTTTATACAAGCTATCACTGCTTAGCTTGCCCCTATATACTTTTGGAATGCGCACAGCAGTTTATAGACAAGTCTTTCCAAAATTTCAATAATTCCTGATCATCAAGTGAAATATGATGATGTATAGTCACTGCCTCTCCTTGATGAGCAGTTGTCTTAAAAATCTCTGGAAGATATAGGCAAGAAAATAATGTCATCTCTCAAAAGTCAATGAATTTGGGTTCTGATAACTAATATTTGACTGTAAAACTGTTACATTAGGAGACTACAAAAATCTATCACCAGCAAAACCTGAACCATGTTTCAGTAGAGGTTCTTATTCCACATGATATCAACTAGCCCTTGAGATCTATTGTAATTGCTTCTCAGGAAGACCCAGAACTGAAACATCTAGATGTCCAAGCTTCTTCCTAGCTTCTCACAGCACAGCATGGTTTGCTGCCCACAGAACTGGTTGAAAAATTAATTTTCCACAGGAATTTTTCATTCCTTTAGACAAAATATGGAAGAATTTGAGCAAATTCTATGATTGTGATGTTATATCACCAGCCATGTGGGTAAACTTAAAGGTGCTGGCTGAGAATGACAATGTGACTTGAATGTTACCTTCCTGTCATCCTCTCTGCACTGATACTGCTTCTCTGCAGACCGTGAGGGACCTATGTTAACTTCTTTGGGATGGGAGAAGGAACTGTTGGAAGGATATTTGATTATTTGAAGACTGAGGCTTAAACTTTCAGACTTCTGCTTTGGGGAGTGTAGGAAAATTTAATTCTTGATGAATGGAGACAACTTTATGGTAGCAAGTAGAATGCATATCTTGGGGAGCATTTTTTTTGAGGAGGTAAAGAGACAATAATTGAATGTGTTTTCAAATGCATCAGGGTATGCAGGGTCTATTTAAAAAGCATGAAAAGTTTTACTTTGGAAATCCCACTGCATTTCTTGAATTGATTTGCTTTCTTTAGCAAGATGTGCAACTGAGCCTGGGACACTCTCAGGGAAAACATACACTGCTCAGAGATGCCAGAGTAACATCCAAATCTTTTACTTGTGTTTGGTTTGGGAAACACATCTAAAGAGAGTTTCAAATACACTCTCACTTGAACACTCTTGGCACTGTCAGTGTCAGAATTGGAAGTGTCAAATGTGGCTCTCTCCATAGGCACTAGTATGAATCTCCAAGGCTTTCAGACATATGGCTAAATAAGAAAATGTATCACTGTCATCCATTTACAAGATGGAGAGCAGAGCATGTCAAGAATGGTGTGAGAATCTCTCTAGCAGTTACCTTTCAGCTGAAACTGAATTATATAGGATTTATAAAGAATTGCTTGCCTATGGGCAAAGTTACTCATATTAATTTTTATTAATTGCCACCAGGTCCTTGAATCTCACGAACTATGCAATCAAAGGCAAGCAATAAGGTTTGCTAAATCAGTGTTGCAACCTTTAATGATAATACCCACAGCTTTTATGGGATCAGCTCATTTTTAATTAAAAATTATTGAAATTGATGCAGAGAAAACACTGGAGAATGTGAATCAATATATTCTTTGAAGGACAAAGTGTTACAGGGAGTCTAAAACAGCTGATGGATCCCTGGATCTATATTTGGTCATCCTCTGTGCCAGGAAAGATGGTTTATTATTCTTGGATTACATCAATGAGAACTCTCTAATTGGGAAACTTCAGGAAATTGCTAAACCACTGCATTTTCTCTTCAGATTATTTTGATCCCCTTTTCCTGTGTCTTTATAATTTTCTTTGTGATTCTGACTTAGCCTAGAGTTTGCTAGTGTCACCTCAGCAACGTATAGTTCACTGTAGGCTGCAACAGCTAGCTACATGTATTTGAGATCGCCTTCTACTTGATCTCAATACCATTCCTGAAGGACTCTGGACTCTCACAGCTCCTGTCTAATACCAGCCTGCTCTGTTAAGGCTGCCTCAGAAAACTGTGGTCTCAAACAGCACAGAACTTGTGTTTAGGTAACTGAGTTGAGCTCAGATTGTCAACATAGCCATTGTTGAGGAGCATACTAGAAACTCAATCTTTTTCCTGCAAATTGGTCTGCCCTTGTGTTGTGGTTTAAGCCTCTCAGCCATGCAGTTTTGCTCATTCCCCCCCCCCCCTTTTCTTCCCTCCGCTCCTGGAGGGATGGGAAGGAGAATCGAAAGAATGCAACTCCCACAGGTTGAGATAAGAACAGTTTAGTAACCAAGGTATAACACAAACCACTGCTGCTACCACCAATAATAATAATGACAAGGGAAATACAAGGAAAGGATACAACTGCTCACCACCCGATACCAAGCCCGACCCAGGAGCGAACCTCCATCCTTCCGGGTCTCTGCCCCCAGTATTTTACATCCTGGGCATGATGTGCCGTGGTATGGAATAATCTCTTTGATCAGTTTGGGTCAGGTGTCCTGTCTCTGCTTCCTCCCAACTTCCCCTCCTCCCTGGCAGAGCATGAAGCTCAGAAAGTCCTAGGCCAGACCAAAACATTACCAAGCAGTAACTGAAAACACTGCTGTTATCAGTGCTGTTTCCAGGCCCCAAATCAAAAACACAGTGTTGCACCAGCTACCAAGAAGGAGAAAAATGACTGCTGCTGCTGAACCCATGACACCTTGACAGCTTCTGTGCCTGTCTGGAGCTTTTAGTAAAATACTAAGAGTAGGTGACATAAGTACTAGGAAGGAGCACTAGTTTAAGGTTAGAATAGTGCTGTATCATCTGCCACAACAACTACAGTTAGGGGTCAAAACCGATCATTTAATGGTTGCCTAATGTTTGTTTGAGCTCAGTTGGCACATTCCTCATATCTAATATAAGAGAAACTTCCAAATTACAATTTTAGCAAGCTAACAGGTAAAATAATACACTGGTTCCTGCAACACTTTGTCCTATCTCACACTTCATGTAACATAGATATAATATTTAGGCAATAATTTAGCCAATAATTTAGCCAATTTTTGTTCTAAATTTCTTTGAAGATACAGCATTCCACGAAGCAAATTCTTATGGTTTAGTTTATGTCTGGAATTTTATGTTTGGTTGGGTTTTTTTCCATTGTTAAAAATAATCTGTCAATTTCCACATGAATTTTACTCAATTTCAGAACATGGAGCTACCTCACAATCTTGTTATTTTTCCTAATAAAGACATTTCTTATCAGTTATCTTCATGGTTGGCATAATTAGGACTTACAGTTATTATTTTAGTCTACCTTGGTGTATGAAATATGAAGAGCTCCAAAAGCTTGTCTGCTATGAGCCATCTCATTGAAAAGTGACTTTCTGAAAAAGCAGCTACAACTAAATTTTGTAAATTACTGAGGTCATTTAGCAACCACTAAATCAATCAGATTATATAACAATTCAACAGTAAAAAATGTATCTTTTTTTTTCCCATGGAAAAAATAGCTTTTTTCTCACTAATGATTTTTATTCTATGCTATATTGACACAACTTCAATAAGAAAGAACACCACAATTTTATAAAACTTCCTGAGAAGATCCCCAAAAAATAAATCCTCATTTCACATAACCTTTCAGAAGGCTCTTACTGGCATTCGAAGATGTTTGATAAAATTACATGAGAAAGATATGAAGTACACATTTCTTGATCTCAAGGGCTTTACAAAAAATAGTATTTTGCAATTTCCCACATGAATTTTTTATATGAAAACCTCAACATGATTTCCTATTTATTTAGGGAGAATGTCCATTACAAAGCAACGGATTTTGAAAGCTGACACGCTATAAATCAGTGAGACAGAACAGGACTCAGCAGTTTCATTTCTCATTTCCCAGCTTCCCCTGTCTCATATATTGTCTCTGCCATGTGCTTTTGTGTACACAGACTTGGTAACAACAGCAACATAAAGCTGTGTAATTTCTAGCAGAGAAAGCTGCAGCTGAAAGGCTCAGTGACTTGCATCCTAGGCATATCTAAAGAGGGTCACATGAAGACACAAGTGCAACCTCCCTGAAAGTCTAATTGCCAAAATTCCTAACCTTGCATTAGCCTGTGAGGATGTGGTGATTAGCCTAGTCCTGGTAATGGCTCTTATTTTTTTGGGTTGAGTTTTATTTGCACTGCCATCAGTCTTATTGTTGCAGCCCTTTTACTTTACTAAAGCAGGACTGGAGAAAGCACTCACATAACAAGACTCCCACATAATTATTGCCTGGCACCTGGAAGTGGAAAGGTTGCATTGTGGATTCTTCCTTTCATTAGAGATTAGTTTAATCTACCTTAATATTTGTGAGCAGTTGCTAGTTGATTTTATTATTTAACCTTATTTATTATTAAGAGACTTCAATGTGATTAACTGGTAATGAAGTTAGCTTTAAAATAAAACCAGAGCAATCAGATGTTAGCAATCGACTTCATTTGCTAGTTATGTATTGATGCTGATGCTTTAAGTGACAGGTAATTATTGTCTTGCTCTAGTAATTGCTCATAATCATGAGACACGCATTTTCTGCATTTATACAAAGTTAGTAGTGGTTCTGTCGAGATATTTACTTTCTTGCAAAGATACCAGTATAGCCAAGCCATAAAACATGATCTTGTTTTTTTTGGCTATATAAATGAAAACAGTCTTCTTACTGAATCTAGCCTTAAAAAGCTCTCAAGCAACAGCTTTAGTGGAATTATTGTATGATGGTTTGCTACAAGGAACTTCAGCAGGGGTGAAAAATGAGAGTAACTGTGTTTGGAGTAGTGCTTCTATTTATCTTTGTCATGGTTTAAGCCTCTATGCCACGAAGTTTTCTTGCTCACTCGCTCCCCTCTCTTTCTTCCCCCAGTCCTGGAGGAATGGGAAGGAGGATCGAAAGAATACAACTCCCACAGGTTGAGATAAGAACAGTTTAGTAACTAGGGTATAACACAAATCACTACTGCTACCACCAATAATAATAATGACAGGAGAAATACAAAGAAAGAGAATAAAACTGCTCACCATCCGATACCAAAAGCCCTACCACGCTGTGCACCCCCACCCTTCCAGGTCCCTGCTCTCCGTTTTTTACATCTTGGACATGACATGCTGTGGTATGGAATAACCTCTTTGGTCAGTTTGGGTCAGGTGTCCTGTCTCTGCTTCCTCCCAA
>JARCZZ010049900.1:0-10565 GCA_030323915.1 Brotogeris chrysoptera | reverse complement strand
TCCTTGGTCAGACCAAAACACTACCAAGCAGTAACTGAAAACACTGGTGTTATCAGCGCTGTTCCCAGGCCCAAAATGAAAACCACAGCACTGCACCAGCTACCAAGAAGGAGAAAAATGACTGCTACTGCTGAACCCATGACATAGCCAAAAAAGCCCCATAGGAAATACTTACCTTTTGGCCTTCTTTGTAACTGGCCAGTTCCTCAGATTGCATGTCTAAGACATCTGAGATGTGCCCAGTAAAGCAAACTGGCTGAACTACTTTCTACACTACAGATGAAAGATAGAAAGGCTCTAGGTAATCACTATTTCACCTCAGCTATACTTCATGTGGCTTCTGCTTTAACGATCTCAGTGGATAAAACAGGAATAAAGGAGAACAAAGAGCACAGCGATTTAGGGGAAAAAAGGGGGAAATAAAACCCCAGACCTCAAAATCATAAGAAAGCCTTTTGAAAATACCTTGTTTGGTGTATCTGAAATTGCTGCAGTATTTTCACAGTACCCATGACTTACACTTGTCCTGAGATAAATCATAGTTTCATATCATAGAAAGGTAACTACAAAGAGATAACGCCTGTTTAACCAAAGACCCAGCTCAATCTCTGTAGAAACACAGGAAATGTAAGGACTATTCCATCCTCAGTCAGGCCAAAAGAACTGTAGAACAGCCATGTATGTTCATAAAAGCAAAGCTTCTTCAGACAGACTGCTCTCATATATACTACAAACTGCTGCAGGATGTCACGTTGTTGAAACATGTGACTAATGTAAAAAAAAAATAAATCTATTTATTACACAAGAAGAGAGAGACTACTTTATATGCTGCTTAGCTCTTTTCTGGATTTTACAGTTCAAGGAATGTTGGAAATGTTTTCATTCTGTATGTCACTATTCCCAATGAGAACAGCTATCTATCCTTGTTAGCAGCCAAAAAGCCTGAAACTTTTAACAGCAAATCAGCACAAAGTAACTAGTGTGATAAACACTCTTCTTCTGCCTAAACTCATCCTCTGTTATCAGCTCAACCCCTGCCAAGCAAAAGAGAGATCTTTACCTGTGAAGTACCACTGGCTTCTCTACAGGGTGCCCCAGAAGATCCTGAATACTGTCCCACTGTAAATACATTAAAGACTTTGTGTTAAAATGAGGCACATAAACTCTTTTGATCCAGGAAAAATGTCACACATGTTTGTCCATGGCATGCTCATTTGCCAAATAACACAGAGGTTTTATTTACACGTGTATTTTGTGACTGGAACCATACTTGGTAGTGGAAACTATTCATTACTAGGTAGGGCTAGGAAATCCTCTCAGGTTTATTCTTGTTTTTGTCTCAAACCAGCTTGAATTAGAATTATTAATTAAAAAAAGAAATCTACGCATCTTATGGGTAAAATGTAGCTGTAAAGTCTTGTAGCATTTCAGGGACACTTCAGAGAAAAAAGCAGCTGTGGGAAACTTCAAGAAAATATCCTCTTATATGTTTCTGCAGAGGGAGAAGTAGGATTGCTGTTACATCTCCTGAACATCTTCCCTTGATTTAAGTGACAAGTTTGGAAAAGAAGAGGAAGGCTGCACTACCTAATGTGCAGTTTTCATGACTCTAATCAGACTTAATAAGAAGCTGCAGTTCCACACACAATACTGAAGTCAAAAAACTAAAGGACGTAAGTAATTCAAAGTGAAAAGCAAAGAATGGCAGCTTCCAGGTTGCTGAATCCAATTTTTATTTCCCAGTATGGGGCCCAAAATTCTCTAAAAGCCTTCAATTTGGTGCCTCAGGAACCAGGAAAGCAACACTGACCCTGGCTCAATGTCAACTGTAGAGACTCTGCCTAACACAGTTTCTGAGAAGTTCCTCTATTTGACGCAGCTCTCAAAGATACAGCAGCAACTGCCAAGTGGGAATGTTAATTTAGGTGGTAAAGCTGAAGAGTCTTCAAGGATTCCACTGTCATCAGGAGGTGTGAAATCTGCAGTGACATTTCTGTAAGGCCTGCTGCTGCCTGAGAAATATCCCATTATTGGCTCCCTTCAGAAGAAAGTGGAAGGGCACTGCACTCTTTTCTTAAATAATACATGTCTTCAAGAACTGCATTGAATAGAAAAGCCCTGTAAAAATTCTGTTTAGAAATATCTTTTCCAGACATCATTTAGCCAGCACTGCCACTGCTTTCCTATACGATTTATTTTACTGTTGTATTTCTGCCTACAGCTAGCTTACAATGCAAAGCATCCAATAATGCAGTAATTCAGTTTACCCAAAGTATGCTATTACAAATGCCTTCAATCCTTAACAAAATGTTTAAACTACAAAACATACATTAACTTTTAGCCTTCGACTTCCCTATTTTTAAACATGATACAAATGTTACTATTTCTTCAAAGTGCGTTTTAAATTTAGTGTAGATCATGCAGATGGTTTAAGAAGGAAAGCAGTTCTGTACAAACTTACCTTGCTGTATGTTGTACATACTTCTGTCTGTGAATCAGCACTGTCTATGAAAGAAAAACAAAAACCACCCTTTATAGTTCGTGTTGGACCAGTCTCATGTATAATCCTTTATTTTGGGAGATTAGTTCAGACAGTAGAAGACATACAAGCATCAGACCAGTTCATATACTGAAATTAACCAGCATTTACTAGCAACCACAACTGTCAACAACATTGATTAAATGCTGGTTAAGGTGATTATACAAACCTGCCTATTTATAAGCAAGCTCCAAGTTCTAACACTTTATATGTTTAAGCTGTAATCCTACATAGAAGAATCGCATCATAAAAAAAAGTCACAGAATGGTTTGGGTTGGAAGGAACCTTAAAGCTCACCCAGTTCCAACCCCCTGCCACAGGCAGGGGCACCTTCCACTACACCAGGCTGCTCCAAGCCCCATCCAACCTGAGCTTGAACACTGCCAGGGATGGGGCAGCCACAGCTTCTCTGGGCAACCTGTGCCAGTGCCTCACCACCCTCACAGTGAAGAACTTCTGCCTAAGATCTCATCTCAGTCTCCCCTCTGTCAGGTTAAAGCCATTCCCCCTTTTCCTGTCACTACAGGCCTTTGTCCAAAGCCCCTCTCCAGGTTTCATGTAGCCCTTTTAGGCACTGGAAGCTGCTCTAGGGTCTCCCTGGGGCCTTCTCCAGGCTGGACAAGCCCAGCTCTCTCAGCCTGTTTCCATAGGAGATATGCTCCAGCCCTCACAGCATCTCCATGGCATCCTCTGGATTTGTTCCAACAGCTCCATGTCCCTCTTGTGTTGCTGCCCCAGAGCTGGACAGAGAGGAGCAGAAGGGTAGAATCCCCTCCCTCGACCTCCTGCTCATGCTCTGGGGGTGCAGCCCAGCAGGAAGGGGGATTCTGGGCTCAAGTGCACACTGAAGCTGGGTCATGGGGAGCTTCTCATCACCCAACACCCCCAAGTCCTTCTCCTCAGGGCCGCCATCAACCCATTCTCTGCCTAGGCTGTCTTAGTGCAGAGAAATATAGCGCAAAAAAAATAGAAAGCAGTGCTTGGGACTGAAAACTACATCTCTTTGTACTAAGTTAACATGCCTAGCACAGCCATTTATCAAGACCAAACACTCCACTGCACTTGCTGGAAGTTGGCTAAAATTGACAGCTGGGGACTCAGGTGCTGGCAGGCCTAGAATCAGCGAAAACACCATTCTTCTAAAAACTCTGGCTGAACTACACAGAAGGGAGTTAATAAAGCTGCATCAGACACTGCCACAAGGAATAAAATGGGTTCTTCTGTTTACAACCTGTTACATGTCCTGAATATAAGGTTGAGACCAGAAAGATGAGTTAAAAAACAAAACAAAACAAAAAGAAGAAAACAAAACCCAACCCCAAACCAGACACATTCAGAAGAGATTCATAGTATTACTTGAGATGAATAAAAAAAAAGGTAGAAATTAATGCCTTTGAAGTGCTGTATAATGACATAAGGGAAAATAATGTAAAAAGCCAGAACTTTCATGTTTATTCTCTTGGCTGAAGTACAAAACAATTTACATATAAGCTTGTATATAGAGACATTGTTTTCCAGGTTTCTTTCCACTACATGCTCAAACTGCTATTGACAGCCACAGGAAAACTGCACTTTACACTGGGAAGTGCTTTCAGTGAATACCAGTTAGAACGAGAAGACCATCCCTGGCCAAAACCTACACAGCATCCAGTATTCCCTGGATAATCAAAATACTCATTTTCCCAGTACACCTGCTAATTCTTACAAGCAAAGACGTCTACCTTGATCACCAATCTTCAAACAAGGTTTCTCAAGCTTTGTTCAGATCATTTACATGCAAACAGCTGTACACATCTTAGTATCTTGTGGAATCAACACTACTGTTATATATGCACTTTTTCAAATAGAGATTTTCAACTGAACACATACTTTGTCTACAGCACACAGAGCCAGCATATACTGGATGTTTGTTCTCATTCCCAGCTAAACCAGTTTATATTCACTATTGTGAATGAGCCTTTCATTAGCAAGCTCAGCATTAGAAAGTTCACCTGTGGAATGGACAGACCAGCTCAGATTAACACTGCCTTACAGATTCTGAGCCTCCAGGTACATGGTAAGTGATTTTAGCAGAGTGGCCGCATTACAGAAAGCTAGTGATGTTGCAGCTAAACATTCAGATAATCCAAGCAAGAAAACAAGGTGCTGTAAGCAAAATCAGAGAAAAGCTAGCCTGAAGTATCTTTTTCACTTAAATATAAACCTAATTCCAAAATTTCTCCTCCGTCTCGATGACTTGCACTGCTAGCATCCTCTGATAATGAAGGATGCATTAGAAATGAAAACTGATCATACCTCCCCTTTGAGCGTGTTGTGACACATGTCCCCTGAAGCTTGACAACAGAAGAACTACTCACCTCGCTTAATGACTAGTGGAATCTTGAATTCGCAGCGATGGTAACTAGAAAGTGCAAATTGTAAAGCTATTAGAAACCGGAAAACCCAACATAAACTGCATAGCACAGACTTGGAGCTCTTAACCAGTTTAACATACAAAAGTCACACGAAGAATAAAATGAAAATGAGAGTCTCAATGCTAAAAATTCTCATTTCTACTTTCTGTATCAAAAAAGGCACCAGCCTGGGCACGTCTAAAAATTTTCTAAAGGAAACAAAAGTTCCTTCAGCACAAATTACTCTGCTTTTAGACAGGATGGATGAAGAAATACTCAGCTTAGAAACAGTACTATATATTTCTGTCACTAACTGCTTAAATCAGAGAGACAATAACTATATTTTTTAACTCATATTCCTCCACTGAAGAGTTTACATTTAAAAAGTATTGAAAATATGTTCTGAAGCATGAGAGAAATTTAATTTTTTTTAAATTACTAACTGAAATAATGTCAGGAAAAAACTATCAGCTTACCTACCAGTAAATGGACACTCTTCCTAATTCAAAGTTTGCCTCTAGCAAGAGAGTTTGCATGTTACACCTGAACCGAGAACTACCTTACCTCATTTACTGCTTTGAGATACATTTGAGAATATAACGGCTTTTAAAAGTAAAATCTAAAATAAAATAGAAGTGCTAACGATGGCTGGAACTTCCAACAGTTACCAAGATACACAAAAGACACTTGGGAAAAAACCCTGCAACTCTATAAAGGGAACATAAAATTTCTTTTTTGGATGTTTTAAAAATACTCTTTAAGAGATCGATTCTTTACACTCACATGTTAAAGTTGTAATGACCAGGATAATTTGTATGCAGGACAAATTTCTTCACTTTGTGAGTGTTTGCATCAAAGAGAATATCCTGTTGAAGAATAAACAAACATACTTGAAACAATTTGGACAGAGAAAGGTGGATTTTCCCAAACAAACCTGAGACTAGTTACCATAGTACAGGTACGCAGTGGTATGTATCTATGTTACTGGAACTGAATGCACTATGAACAATAGTATTTGAAAACAAGACTATTGGTAAATTCAAATAAATATACATCTCCTCCAGCAACCAATTAAAACTGCAGCTCCTTTTGCTAACGTTGGCAAATTTCCTAGGGTGGCCTTGTTCTGCATATTCTTCAGGGTAACAGGGACTACAGCAAAACCTAAGGACATGAAGGCTGAACTGCATCCACAGCTTGGCTAACTTCCACATGGGTGTTCTGGGCTACCTATCTCAGTTCCACGAGACAGAGGCAAGGGTTTCAGAAACAACCAATATATTTATGCATTAGGCATGGCAGAGGGAGAAAACCTAACAGAATACAAAAGGCAAAAAACCAGACCTCCATCCACCGGTGGAGATGAGAAAACTTTACTGTTTGAATTTGCAAGTGCTAGAGAAAAGGCAATGTTATTTTTCATATGCAGAGATCTCTAAGGAAGCAATCAAGAGATTGCAGTCTCTCATTTCCCACAGCCTTTAGCCTTCTGAAAAAATTGCCATGTAACTAAATCAAAACCTTATATGAATGTGTATAAGGAAGCTTCCCACTCACCAGTCCAAGTGTGAAATAATTGAAGAAGTAGTCATTGCACTTTGATGGGACCTGCTTATGGGGCGAGGGTGAATGGATTTTCATCTGCAAGAAACACATTTTTCAGATTTATTTAATACCTCTCATATACATTTAATCGCTCTTACAAAGCTATTTTAATATTAAATAACACCGTAACAATATTAACAACACCCTTACAGTCAAAATGCCACAATCTCATTTGAAGCCCTTGTTCTAATACGTAAGATATTGTGCTTCATGAGACATCATGAGCTGCTTGCAGTGGCACGACACCAACTTTTCCCTTTATCTGAAGTAAAAGAGTTATTCAACTAAAAACATATATATAACATATAAACATTAGGAAAGGATCAAATTATATGCTGAAGTTGTTACATAAAACATAATTAAACAATTAAACAGTACACACTTACTAAGTTTCGAATGGATTCCAAAGTGCTCCAATTTAATTTGTGTGTGTGTGAGGTTTGGTTGGGGTTTGGTTTTTTGGTTTGTTTGGTTTTTAATTTAAATTGATTTGCATTAAATTAGCTTTAGAAAGCTTTTAAATAAACAAGTTATAACTGTTCATCCTGGTCTATCATTTGTACTGCATGGCAGTTTAATTTCACTGGCCTTGCAAAACACATGCCCTGCGATTAAACTGAGACAGGGCTGAACAAAGTCCTGCACCTGAATGATTCCCCTCACCTTATCTTCAGACTTGTAGAAGACTTTGTGGGGAGACCCCAAGGTGCTCAGCACGTCCTGGCACGAATCACCGAAGTACACACAACGCTCAAATACCCGCATCTTTGCATCGGCTAAAACACCTGGGCCACAGCCTGAGGAACGGAAAACAACGGAAAATTCATCCTTCCTGATCAGCAAATCAGCAGCAAATCAATTCCAAAAGTTCAGCATCCCTCTATTCACAAGCCAAACAGCTGCATTCTTCAGAAACAGTGCCAAGCTACATTTATCCCTGCATTTTTCATGAGGTTAAACATTTCTTATCAAAATGAAGTCCTGACTGTTAGACAGATCCCGATCTTAAGCTCCAGCTTCAGCAGTGCTATCTTCTCTTCCTTGCCATTTACATGAACATCATCCTTTTTCGTAGCCCATCTCAATTTAATCAGCTGGTTATTAGCAGTAAGTTCCAGGAATTATTTCTATCCCTAAAATACTCTACCTCAGCAGCTAGAGATCTATCTCCAGCTAAAAAAGTAAGGCCTATAAAGTGAAATTCCTCATCCATATTAACCGTATTGGAAAACATACATCCTTTACTGAGGATTCCTATAGCTTATTGAATCAATTGCAAGTATGCTCCAATGCAAACAATGTTGAAAAGGAATCTTACTGAGTAGCCATTACATAGATGAATTCCTGAATTATTTTACCAGAAATGGAAGCACCTTACAGTTTGTAATCCCATTTGCTTTCAAGAATGCAGCATCTAACATGTACAAGAATACATGTACAGGTATGCAGCAGTTACTGCAAAATACAGGATAGGGTATAAACACACACTTAGCTTTTCACACTATGCACTATTTATGTAGCTAGTTATCCAATTAAATAAATCAGAAAAATCCAATTAAGTCATCCTTGATTTGTTTCAGAAGAGATGCTAAGAATTAGTATACTTGCAGAGAAACTTGTGCTTGAACAGGCATATAATATTTTACAAAGGAGTTTCTGCAAGTTTGGCAAGATGTGTCCAGACTACCCCTCTGCAAGCTTTAGTCTGAACATTAGTGATATATTTAGTAATTATTTTATTGACATTTCCTTTAAGCTGCATATATATTAACTGAACTTGACACTATACCTTAGAAATGTCCAATTTCTCAAAATCATTTATATTAATATGATGCTATAGCTAACTCCTCCCCTAGTACACGAGGATGTATGTTCCCTGTCCTAGGCAGCTCTCCATTATCTTCTTCTGTAAAGACAGAAGCAAAGTAACTTGAAAGCATCTGCTCCCCTGTAATTAATAATTATTTATTCTTTACATTAAATCTTCTCCTTTTTAACTTTTGCATATTGCAAAAATATCCCAAGTGTTTCCTCAATATACATAAAGCTATAGAGAGAACAGGCCAAAAGCTGAGCCTGCTAATGAAAATTAGTAAAGACATCTCATTTTTTCTTAAAAAATTTGTCAAGTCTCAAGCTCTGGTAACTGAACATGGCTCCTTTGAGGTCATTATATCTTTTCCTAATTTCTGAGCACCCCCACCTCTGAAAGCACACACAAGGAGAAAGCACTCATCAGCTCTTGTCAATTCCACTGCTGTCTCTAACAACAAATGAAAACAGAATTGCATGTGCAGTCTAGGGCTGCAGCATTGATGTAGTCTCTTGCTGGTTATTTTTAAAAGCCTTCCAGAATTAATCACAAAAATAACATCATACAGCTCACTGGAACCTCAGAAAATGCACACGTACCTAAGGTTTATTGATTTCTCATGTTTTTTTCAGTAATGTGATTGCATCTGTTTTATTCTACACATACACCTGGAGACAAATTCCTTTCTGCAAAAAGACTCTAAGGACTTGGAACTACTGAGGACAGGGCTCCCTCAGTCTTCACCGGCAAATGCTCTGACCACATCACCCAGGTCTTGGAAGGCAGATGCAGGGGCTGTGAGAATGAAGACCCTGGGCCCACTGTAGGACAGGATCTGGCTTGAGACCATGTTAGGAACCTGAAAGTATACAAGTCCATGGGACCTGATGAAATCCATCTGCGGGTCCTTAAAGAGATGACAAATGAAGTTGCTAAGCATGCATAAGTCCATAATTGAAAAATCATGGCAGTCAGGTGTTCCCAACAACTGGAAAAAGGGAAATATAATCCCCATTTTCAAGAAGGGGAAAATGGATGAGGTGGGGAACTACAGATCAGTCTGCCTCACCCCTGTGCCTGCCAAAATATTAGAGCAGATTCTCCTGGAAAGCACGCTGAGGCAGATGAAAAACAACAAGGTGGTTGTTGACAGCCAGCATGGCTTCACTGAGGGGAAATCCTGCCTGACCAATCTGGTGGCCTTCTATGATGGTGCTACAGAACTGATGGACAGGGGTAGAGCAGTTGATGTCATCTACCTGGACTTGTGTCTACTTGACACTGTGCCACACAACATCCTTGTCTTTAAGTTGTAGAGACATCAATTTGGTAGGTGGACTACTCGGTGGATAAAGAACTGGTTGGATGGCCGCACGCAAAGAGTTGTGCTCAATGTCCACCTGGAGACCAGTAACGAGTGGTGTCCCTCAGGGATTGGTGCTGGGACAGGTCTTGTTCAACATCTTTGTCAGTGGGATTGAGTGTGCCCTCAGCAAGTCTGCCAATGACACCAAGCTGTGTGGTTTGGTAGATATACTGGAGGGAAGGAATGCCATCCAGAGGGACCTTGACACGCTTGTGAGGTGGGCTGATGCCAACCTGATGAGGTTTAACCATGACAAGTGCAAGGTCCTACACCTGGGTCAGAGCAATCCCAGGCACAGCTCCAGGCTGGGCAGAGAAGAGATTCAGAGCAGCCCTGTGGAGAAGGGCTTGGAGGTGTTGGCTGATGAGAAACTCAACATGAGCCGGCTGCGGTGTGCGCTCACAGCCCAGAAAGCCAACCGTATCCTGGGCTGCATCAAAAGGAGTGTGACCAGTAAGTCGAGGGAGGTGATCCTATCCCTCTACTCTGCTCTCCTGAGACATCACTTGGAGCAGTGTGCAGTTCTGGTGTCCCAAACAGAAAAAGGACATGGAACTGTTGGAACAAGTCCAGAGGAGGCCACGAGGATGATCAGGGGACTGGAGCACCTCCCACATGAAGACAGGATGAGAAAGTTGGGGCTGTTCATCCTGGAGAAGAGAAGGCTGCGTGGAGACCTCCTAGCAGCCTTCCACTATCTGAAGGGGGCTACAAGTATGCTGGAGAGGGACTCTTCATTAGGGACTGTAGTGAGAGGACAAGGGGTAATGGCTCAAACTTAAACAGGGGAAGTTTAGATTGGATATGAGGAAGAAATTCTTTACTGTAAGAGTGGTGAGGCACTGGAAT
>JARCZZ010049897.1:0-11123 GCA_030323915.1 Brotogeris chrysoptera | reverse complement strand
GTGTTATACCTTAGTTACTGGACTGTTCTTATCTCAACCCATGGGAGTTACATTATTTCGATTCTCCTCCCCATCCCCCCCCCGGGAGCTGGGGGGAAGGAAGAGGGGGAAGTGAGTGAGTGAACTGCGTGAGAGGCTTACACCATGACAATACGGTATCATATTTTTCCAATAACATTTGTAGCTATTTAAAATTAATTAAGAATTTTACAAAATATACAAGAATAGTGCATGTAATTGCTGCTTAGCTGAAGGGCTTTCTGCAGTCAAACTGAAACCACTGTTTAAAAGTACTCTCCCAAATTTTGTCCCTGTGAAGTAGCACACAACAATGAAGTCAGCAAAAAGATTGCGATGGTTGAAAATTTTATTTAATTAATTTTCCGAGCATTGCTATTATTTATTCTCATCTGATGTAGAGACATCTCACACTGGTGTGTTACCCAAGTACTGTATTCCTCTTGTTTTGAAACATTTCCCTGTAATGCTGATTGCCCATATCATGTCAGGAGCATGAACTGTTAAGAGTATTTCTCAGGTAGTGTAAAGCACCTCCATACAAAATCCATGCACCATGATGTAAAGTAAGTGTACCCGGTGAAAGTCCTAGTTAAAAGGCTATGAGTTGCAGCTATGTCCATGGATTGTAATGCAGCTTTTGGTTTGTGAAATTTCTTGTTTCCTATAAAGAATGGGAGTATTTGCCCACAGGGGAGTAACTTACAATAGCTTGACCAGGTCCTGTGACTTATTTATGCTAGATATATTGCTCTGTCCTTGCAGTAGAAGCACGTATAGTTAAAGACAGCTTCAACAAATGACACCATCTCTCTAGACTCAGAAGGAGCCTCCAGCCCCAGCCTGGAGTACCCTTCTACTCTGCTAGATTTCCAGGCTGGCAGGATGAGTTACAGGGACCTGTGCCAGGGGGTGCCTTCTGCTGCATTTTATCACTGACTCTAATCCAGCTGTCTGAAACAGTGCCAAGCTAATTAGGTAGTTCAGTGCTTGTTATATCAAGAGCCCAAATAAGCCCAGAGAGGTCATGTTTCGAATGGGAGAAATGCTTTTTCATTTGCCTCTGTGTTCATGCAGGCCCAACACAACTCCCATATGGGACTAATCCCAATTAATACCTCCTATTTAAACTTGTTTTGACATATTCAGCAATTAACAGTAGCATTAAGTTATAAACTACTTTAGGTGAGGGTGCTCGTGGGGACAAAGAGCCCTTGTTTTTGTGAAGAACATCTAATCTTAGCTTGGCTTGGCTAAGATGGAAAACCAAAGAAGTGAAACTGTGTCACAGCATTGTTAAGCTGTAGGATTTAGTATTGCTCAAAGTCACTAGGTATAAATACAGTCTCTGTCCTAAGGCAGAGATTTTCTAGTTTTCATAGACTGTCTAATCCCAATTGCAATCAGTGAGGCTAACAGCAGGCGGGAAAGAAAAGTTATATTATGATAATAAATACAAGTGAAAATAAATATTATTATGTGAATAGCTGCTTTTTCAGTTATGTAAGCTTAACCTAAAGAGCAAAGTAACTGGCTCACACTGATGAGATTGTAGATAATGAAATTACAATGTCTGTCAAGATTTCCACAATATCTGACTTAAAGAACAGCAAGAATGAAAACCATGGCATATTTTTAGTGCTCTCATTTCGTGAAGTTAGATCTTTACTTGACTATGAAAGCCAAGTCCATTTATTCAGTTGCTTCAAATAAGTTTTCTTCTGCCAGTATACTTTGTGTAGTTCAAATCTTTCATAAAAGTGCCAAGGAAGAGCGGTCAGGCTGATCTTGGATCTTTGTCCTGTCAATTAAGCAAAGAAAAATCAGAGAATAATGATATTTACGGGTGTATGCATTATCAATGGTCTCATTTAAAGTGCTATATTCTTCCAGAAGCATACTACTGAAGAATGAGTACAAAAGAAAATAGGGAGAGTTTCTATTTATTTTAGATACAGGTCTTTTAACCAAACAAAGCTATTTTTATCAGAACAACATATTATTAGCAGTCTCTTAGAATGTCAGCGTAAGTGGTCATATTAATTTTGGGTGTTGTCACTGTGATGCCTACATAAAATGTGTGTCACAATAAACCACAGCAATGGAGCAAAGCTTGACAAGACATCTGGCAGGTGTGGTAATTAATGCAATTCAGAATACTGACTGAAAGAACACTAAACATATATGCATTTGAGACTTTTTCTCCTCTTGCTGAGAATTCCAGGGGACATTTAGATTAACAAACAAGGTGAGCTGGTTTTTGTTAATACATGTTTATTGCAGTGCATAGAGAAGTGACAGGTTTGGTGAAGACAGACAACTGGCACTTCCTAAGGCTTTTTCGCCTGTATGGGAAAACTGGTCATCTGACTACAAAAAGCTGAATTAATGAAATAGTAGGTAGCTGCTTTAGAAGAATCAGTTGTCACATTTAAGTTTGAAAATGCAGCAGAAGAAATTATTAGACATCAGAACTCAGATGAAACAACTTCTTCTATCCTTGGAGAGGGTTTACTGCTTCAGTCAAGCATGGTTTTAGAGAAGTTTATCACAGCTAGTCAAAACTGAACTGAGTGAGCAATGAACAGGGTAAAAAAACACATATAAATCAGAGCACTGTGGGCATTGATGAAGCCATGTAACCACAACCACAGAAAAAACAATAATATTGCAAACACAAGGCCAGAGGTCAGACTGAAACTCTGCCATCAGAGAACATGCCATGATGCAAATCACTGCAGACTTCATTGAGATTTTTTTGCAAACTAGCTGAGGAAAGTGAACCTTTTCCCCAGGGCTCTAGGAATGCTCTGTTTAAACAAGTGGGACCTGAAGCTACTTTTCTAGAGCAGCTTGCTTTGCCTGTGGCTGAGAAAACATTGAGCTTGCAAAAATTCATACTATTTCTATTTCTGATGCACTAGCAGAATAGCCAAATGCCAATTAATCGGACAGGGGTTCTGCCACCTCTATGTTATCTGTATCTGTTGATTTTCAGTCTTTTAGAGATTTTCCTTTCACTGAGCCCAGGCTACATCTGGTGAGCTAGTTAGAGGGAACATTTGTATTAGTTATTTCCTGTGTTCAAATATGAATATGATTATCTTGCTTATATATTGAGATCTGCATTGTGAATATTGCTGCTTGTTTAGGCATCAGTATCAATCTACTGCAATAAACATGCATGTGCTTCGAGGGTGCCCAAATTCTATACCATCAGAAATTACTAAATGGTAATCTTTCATTTCAGCTCTCACAAGAGATGCAGTCAAGGAACTATTTGATTCAGTGAGAAGGTTTTGACCACAAGATTAAAATTTTACTTTGAGGAACGGAAATTACTCCACCCATTGCTTTCACTGTGAAATGCTTTAAAAATAGAGTTGAGAGAAGTACTGTATAATTAAATTAGTGAAGTCATGGAATGACTTCATGGGTCTAATGCAAGAAATGACAATACTGATAACAGTAATTTTTAACTGAACATAAAGGAGCGAAAGAACATCATAACAGTTAAAAGCTGTCTGCTCTCATATCTAAACAATTGTAGAGCTATAAGGTACGAAAGCTTTTTCTGCTAATAGACAAATTGAAATAAAAGTGATATTAATAAGGAACACAAGCCTAACAATCGTCAGTTAATGATCATGCTAAACTGTTACACTTGAAGTTGTGCTATAGGGAGTCACACCCACTTGTTTTGGATGAGCAATGTCCATTGTTCTTCAGTAATCAGAGGTTATCCAAATAGTGATGCAGAGTTTTAGATAGCTCACCAAGTGTTTTTGGTATGGCCAGCATAAAGCAGGAGAGGTATTATTTTCTCAGCATTTGCACTTTCTAGCGTGTTTAAAAATCTGTTCCACTGGCTCAACTCAATTAACAAAACTTTACCTGAGGAATTGTTAGAATTATGTAGGGTTTTTTTCTCATCTTGCTGCAGAAAATGTTTTCCTAACTAAGCATGTGTTGTATAACTTCTGGACTGAATTAGTCCATCCATGAGGAGACAGTGAAACCCCAGATGCTGATAGTTTGGAAGCTGGTTAAAGTTTTCCAGTATACCAACAGTGGTAATTAATGTCTCAGGTTTGGAGTCCTATCACCTCAAGTCTTTGGAGAAGGAATTTACACTGTATTGACATTAAGCACACCTGCTGAAACTAAGAGAAAATGACATACTTGCTTCTGTACAAACTGCAAGTAGAATGGAGAAATTTTTTGTGCAGGTTTATATATTTATCACCACTATCATGATACCACTAATATGGAAGGACTTAGATGAGTGGAAATGCAAATGCCTAATGTATACAGCATAATTTTCTTTCATATATGAAAATGAGTACAAAGTGTGCCCTGAAAGCATGATAGTTGACAGGTTGGTATTCTCACTAGACGCCCACATGGAGGCAGCTGAACAGGTCACACATGCACTGCTGTACTTTAAATGCAACAAATGTGATGCTGCTTGCTTCTATATCTTTAAAAATAAATAAGTAAATAAATAAATAGATTGCTTTTCTTCCTGACCATCCAACCCTAAAAATCTAACCATGTTCAGTCAGCTAACAGACTTCTAGGCTAATGCCATATAATATTAACCATTCCCAGCAATCCATTATTACAAAGGAACCACAAATTAAACCAAGTGCCTGGCACACAGTAAACATCAAGGACATCATGCTGGTGGCCAAGACTGAATGTTAAAGCTGAAGGTGCTCCATATGTTTTTTATGTCTTTCCGGGTTTGCAGTACAGCGACATTATCTCATAAATTCCAATATAGTCTGTCCATTTACTGGATTCAGCATGCAGAAAGCTTAGCATTGACAACCTTATCCACTTGTGCTGGACTCTTACTATGCTTAGTGCTCTGGTACCTTACTTCCTCTGGCATATGGGTACGAATAGCATTTAGGATTTTTTTTTTTCATTCTAAAAAAAGTCAATTTCCTGGTGAAAAGGGATTTCAGAGCGAGTTCATGAGTAGGTTACCCACAAGCTCACATAACAGCAAAAGAAATAGCAAAAATATAAAGCATCAGCAGTTAATGGAGATCTTAGATTTGAAGTGGCTCACGTGTAAGGATAAAACAAAACCTGTAATTTTTCAAAAAGGAGGATCAAGAGTCCATATTGTCTTCCGCAACTGTACATATAAGTTCCTTTTACTTTCTTCCAGATGGTCATAAAATGCCTCCTGTTTTGAACCTACTTAACAAGGGCACGATGAGCTTTCGTTTAGATTAGTTAGCTATGATGGAGTAACAGTTACTTTTGGCCTCGCTTTCTTCATTATGTGGCTTAAGAATAGAGCACAACGATGCTGGATCTGCTCTGCTTTTCGATCCAAGTGTTATAGAAGTGCTGGGTTAGGCGTTAGTGTTATTTAATTGTCTTGAACTATTCATTTACTTGCTGCCTTTTTATTAACTATACAAATAGATTCCCTACAAAGCACCCTTTACTGCCTGTGCCCTTGTTACACTATGATTTATTCATTTCTTTGTTTAAAGGTGGGGGATAATACAGTAGTGGTTCTGGGTGGCAGTTCTGGTGCTAATGTTCTGAGACAACTAGAGAAGCAGAGACCCCCCCTCCTGCTGATTTTTTTTTCTTTGGCTTTGCCCTAATACTTTTCTGTGCTGCAACCATAGCTGATTTTTTTTGTACTTAAATAATACATTTCTCAAAGCTTGTACTTGTAAAAATATAGTACTTGTCAAAGCTGGAAAGGGAACCATGTTATTTCAAATATGTCTTTGAATATGTCAGAAGCAAGTTTGAAGTTCATTAACCTGTAGCTGCTGAGACACTGTTCTTCTGAGCTTCCTCACTCTGATTTGGTCCTGCATACACAAGGCATGAAGCTGAACATCTGTTAAGGGAGGCACCAGAAAGCTACTAAAAGCTATACAAATAAAATCAAAACTGAACTCAGATTGCTGCTGAAGCATCTGTAGATTTATGAGTGTGGCCGGAGGTTTTCTCTAAGTCTGGTGGGTGGCACATGGGCACATAACCTTTACTTCCTTGTCTCCACGATGTTTGGCTGTATCCGTAGATGACTTGCTGTGCATGAGGCTGAGGGGGAACGTGAGGAGGTGGCTGGGGCTGTTGAGTCTTAGGTTGGGTTTAATTGACCCTGAAACCACCCTCAGCTCTTTCTGAGGGAAATTTGTGAGAAATATCACAAAGGAAAACTTTACCAATTGCTTTTGAGTGATGGATTTCAGAGACTTCACGGGTCGATCCTTGCAGTGTGTGTTGTGTATGCATTTGTGCCTGTTGAGTAGATTATCTTTTTCCAGTCATGGGAGAGCAAAGGTTGTCTCTTAAGAGATGTGAAGTTGTAGCTTACATATGCTAATATCTACAAAATTAAGAGAAATGCAGCTCTGTTAATTAAGAATTCAAAGTGAAACATACGTGTTTTGTGGTATCTCTGCTTCATGTGGGTTGGGTTTTTTTTTCTTCTTTTTAGCAATATCATTTAAATTTTATAGAAGCTTGACTGTGCTGAGTCAAAAGCACACTAATTTGGTTATTAGCATGTGCATCAAGCGATCTCACTGCACTCATTCAGAAAATAGGAATGAAAATGATTTGACAGCCCTCCAACTTTGCATTCAATGCTATCGATTCCTTTCATCAAGGCTGTGCTCTTCTGTGCTCGATCTTGGAGAAAGGACTGATGGCACACTTGCTCTAATCACATTTCATTGTACATTCACTGCATGTAAGAATAAATTTGGCTATCCAGATCAATTTTGGCCCAATTTCCTCTCACAGGATGCAATTCAATTATTGTTTTTTTATTTTTCTTTTAAGGACCATTGTTGGATCCATATAAGGTTCTTTTATTCCAAAAATGCTGACTAAAATAAGCTTCAGTGATATTCTATACTTTTGTTTGCAATTGGTTTGGGAAAAGACCCATGCGTGATTTAGATAGGTCTGAGGTTACTACATGGCATGTAATGAGAGTGATTTTTGTAATGGCTTTCAAAGCACTTAGTATGTTCATAGAGCCTTCTTGAGTTAGCTGTTTAAACACAAATACTTCCAGTGTACTGTTCGATATAACTTGCAAATGCAAATGCTTATTGTGTAATTTTGTAAGCAGCATTACAATGCATCTCAGCATTTTATGTAATGACCTTCTAACAGGATGATTATTTGACAGAGAATATTGTAGATGACATTAATGTACTTTTTGTATTTTTTTTTCTCATAATTAGAGATTGAAAAGATCTCTTAGGTCAGCTAGTTCATTCTCTGCTTGAAAGGCAAATCTGTATCAGGGAAAATGCAGTGCTGGACTTGCCTAATAGTAAATGTGCAGCAAGCAATAGAACTTTCCCTTACTTCCAGTGAACATAAAAAAAAAAACAAACATCTAAAGTAGCTTGGAAGGAATGAGGGAGAATAACTAAAGGCAAAGGACTGTTATGTCTGTAGTCAGGTCTCAGGTCAATCCTAACAAAAAATAATGCAAGTAACACCTCTGTGGAGTTGATCTTGGATTAAAGATCTAAGGTTTACAACTAAGCTTCATTTAGTGTATAATGAAAGAACAGTTATATGATCCACAAATGTTTAGTAACTAAGTCCATTAATACAGTTGTTAACTGAAATCCAGTTAAGCATATGGATTGTAAACACATGAGTATGGGAAGGGAATCTCTTAAGGCAGTTGTTCTCAGTGCATTGTATTACATCTAAAGCCCAGTTAACTATGATTGGAAAAATATGATCATAAATGTGCACAGTGACTTACACAAAGATTCATATGAGTAGAACCTGTGGTCTTATTTTCCCTCGAGCATAAATCATTGTAATGATCAGAGAAAAATAACAGTAGAAGCAGAAAACATGCTTCCTTACTTCCACTTAGGACTGAATAAAGTTCAGCCAAAATAAATCTATCCAGCATGATACAAAATCTTGCATGCAGACATATAGAACCTTTAGAGGTATAATGTTGTCTTTTGTAGAATCAGAACTGAAAAGTCTTTAAGTCAGTTTTCATTCAGAAGTGTAACAGCCAGAGGTGGAAAGTTTCCTTTTTTAATGTCAAATTTTAATAATTTGTTAGAAAATCAATAATACACAATTTTAAAGTCATGGTTTCTGTTTTGGTTTTTCTCCTTTCTCTGTAAGAAAATATTAGTCAAACATTCCTGTAAGTTTTAACCTTCTTTTTTCAACCAGTGACTTTTCACCCAATGACTTCTAATTATGCTATAAGCTTGATTTGGTCTTCTGGCTTGAACATGAGTTAGTTAACTAATAGAACATAGTTTAAGTAAATAGGCAAGAAACTAGAAGAATATATTTTAAATGAACACGTCCAAAAAAGTTGAAATGGTATTTTTAAGACAGTCTTCTGGTTTTGTTTTTCAGTTTTTCTTCTCAAAGAAACTTAGATCATAGAATCATAGAACAGTTAGGGTTGGAAAGGACCTTAAGATCATCTAGTTCCAACACCCTGCCATAAATAGATATTATACATGAATAGATGCCATAATCTAGAAATTAAAATAGTTGTCATTTAAGTTGCAGAAAGACCTTCTAGGGCACGTGCCCATAGTGACGAGTGTGAAATATAATTTTGTAGCGTTAACATCATCAGAACCATAGGAACTTGAAAGACCCCTCTCTTTTTTCTGCCCTCAAAATGCATGAAAAAGAATGCTAGTTCCTGAATGGTACACATTAAGAAATAATCTGTCTTCATTATGGCTGGACAGAAAAGATACAAATGAAAAAAGCTCCTACATGTTTTGGATTAGAAAATACATTGTAAGAAAACTTGGACATTTTATTATAGTACCTGTATTTTTTAATGCAAAATGAAGTTCTAGTATTAGCGGTGGCACTTTAGGGTATTGCAGTGCTACTTGTCTAGAAAAGTAAGTTTATTTTGACAGAATACTTAACAGCATTTGCTAAGCTACAATGAAAGCTATAAGCTATAATGAAACAGGCTTGGCAAGTCAGTTTGAGGATGAGCTTCCTTCTCTAGGCTTAACTCTATTTCAGTGTTCCCATTTATCTCGCCAGTGAATGCAGGCACCCTTCATGGTCTGACAGATATTCTGTCCTTGCCAGGTAGCTGCTGCTTTTAGGCATTAGCTGCCAAAACAATTCAGAGATTAATGGGAAAACATCCATAAATTATAGTACAACCTCTCCACTTCCATGGAAAATTTAAGGTCTTTGGGATGTTTAAATGCTGTAAAATGTCTTAATTTGTTCAGACACTTGCACGGTTATTAATACAGACAGATGCATACTGCACAGACAACAACCATCGAAATTAGCTTTGAGGGGAATTAATACAAGAAGCTAGCAAAATATTCCCAGGGAATAAATTGGTGTGACATTTTATTATGATTTCAACACAAGATTTGCAAGTGCTATCTCAAACATTGGTCTCAAATACCTGCAAAAGAAAGCTAATATCAAATGATGCAGCAAGAGAAAGCCAAAAGGAAAGCTGCACCTATTAAGCTCATAGACATTCCCAAGGTAAGACAGCACTTGTCAGCCTAAATAAGCCATTAAATGCATTGTTTTTTCCAAATCTTTAATTACAATTGGCATTCCTAAGTCAGTGCTGGAAGCAGCTATCCCGCTGAATAACAATAACCTCTGTGACACTGAAGTGGGAGAAAACAGCAGCAGAGACCATAGCCTAGTTTCCAAAGTGCCCCTAAAACACATTAATAGAGAAGAAAAACCTTTTTAACATTGCATGATTTATACATCTAGGTCCAGCCTCAGCTGAACTGAATGCTCTGCGGGCTTGTAACACCCCCCAGATCCGCTGTATCTGTGGGGTTCCACTGGGCTCCTGTCACTGTCACCTAGTATCACAACAGACCTCTGCAAAACTGGCTCTTTAGGGCTCAAATAGAAGTTTCGTAATTATGTCATTACCTATAGCTCCTTAGCCAAATGGATGGTGATAACAGTTGCCCAAAGAGTAACCCCTGCTGACTCCAGTACAGGTAGTCATGCAAGCCAGTAATGTCCTGTCATCATACCCCTAAGGTGGATTGCAGTCACCTAAGGCTTGATTTCATGGCTTGCTGCTGCTGCTAAAAAGAAAAGTGCTGGTTTCCCCATTATTTCTATCTCTCCAGCTCTTCCTTCAGCATGTGCTTGAATTTCCATGTGTTTCTACTACTCCTGCACCCGCAGCTGCTATTACCTTTGCTGTTATTTTTTGGCAGGCATTTGAGCTACTTTATCTCGCCAAACAGAAGAAACACGGTGTTGTAACACATTTTTTTACAGTATTTGCATAATGAAATACACAAGATCTTTTTTTTTTTATAGTTCAGCCTCTTCTGTGCTTGAACCTTGCCACAGTTCCCTTCAAAGACTGAATTTGTTCATGTGTAAGCATATTAATACCCAAAGCAACTTACTACCTTGCCTGCACTCAGACATTAGCTGCAGTTATTAATGACAGCAGTGCAACTCTGCAACGTCTGTAATTTGTCTATAGAATCACAGAATGGTTTGGGTTGGAGAGGACCTTAAGATCATCTAGTTCCAACCCCTTGACATGGGCAGGGACACCTCAGACTGGACTGTGTCCCGCAAGGCTTTGTCCAACCTAGCCTTAAAAAATGCCGGGGATCGAGCATTTACCACTTTTCTGGGTAGCCTGTTCCAGTGCTTGACCACCTTCACAGTAAAGCACTTCTTTCTTATATGTTATCTGAACTTGCCCTGTTTAACTCATCACCCCTTGTCCTACAATCGCTGTTGAAGAGTCCCCTCTTATACTTATGTAGAAGCTCAGGGCCTTAATATGAAAATGCCTGGTTTGGAAATGCCAGTGCTGTGCCGCCTCTTCAGCTGTTCCCTCAGTCTCAGAAAAGGCAAGCTGGTCACAGCTTAGATTCACTGTGTGCAGTTCTGGTGTCCTAAACATCAAAAGGACATGGAACTGTTGGAACAAGTCCAAAGAGGGCCACGAGGATGATGAGGGGACTGGAGCACCTCCCGTAAGAAGATAGGCTGAGAAAGTTGGGGCTGTTCAGCCTGGAGAAGAGAAGGCTGCGTGGAGACCTCATAGCAGCCTTCCA
>JARCZZ010049896.1:0-69565 GCA_030323915.1 Brotogeris chrysoptera | reverse complement strand
CCCAGGCCCAAAATCAAAACCACAGCGCTGCACCAGCTACCAAGAAGGAGAAAAAACGACTGCTGCTGCTGAACCCATGACAATGAAATAATTGATGTCAGAAAAGGTTGCATCATGGGTTTTAAATCCTATTTAGTGTTTTAGCGTGTTTGCTGTGCTTTGGGGAATGGTGAAGATGGAGCTTTGGGCCCGAAGCGCACAGCCTGCTGGGTTACTCGCTGGAAGGAGCCTTCAGCGTTGCAGCTTTGAATGAGTTTCTGAAAGATATTCTAAATGCCATGCTCATGTACGAAACCCAAGAGTTGTGAAGCGTGTGTATAAACCAGTAGGCAAAACAAATACCAGTTGACTTGGTAAACTCTGGGAGGTTTCACTCTTTGATGCCTGTTACTGCAGTGTGGTTGCACAAGGGGTGTTGTCTGTAAGTGGTGGTTTAACTGATTCCAGGAAGCAGAGTCCTGGGACTCTCGGCCACTCTTTCCCTTTCAGTTTTATAAGCAGCTTCATTACTTCTGCTTCCTTTCCTCTTGCTTATTCCTGCCAATCTGGGATGCTGGATTCTGTATTTCCCAGTGGAGGGGGGTGTCAGGAATGGGGAAGTTCTGTATCAGGCCAGGTCAGCTCACAGAACTTGTATCACCCTGTGATAGCTGCTGCTTCTGGTATGTGTGGGAGCACATCCTGGCCTATGGGGATCAAGGCTCTATGCTGCTTGCAGCAGGTTCATACACCTGACGTGGTGGTGGTGCTTTTAATGGAATGCACTCTGATTTCACACCCCCCCCCATTGTTTGCAGCCTCTTCTCCCAAGTAACAAGGGATGGGACAAGAGGAAACGGCCTCAAGCTGCGCCAGAGGAGGTTCAGACTGGATATGAGGGGAAATTCCCTCACCAAAGGGGTTGTCAAGCACCAGAACAGGATGCACCAGGGCAGTGGTGGAGTCACCATCCCTGGGAGGATTTAACAGACGTGTAGATGTGGCACCTGGGGACATGGTTTAGTGGTGGGCTTAGCAGCGCTGGGTTAATGGTTGGACCTGATCTTAAGGACCTTTTCCAACCTAAATGATTCTGAACTAAACCCTTGTCTCTCAACTTCCAAGTTCCTACTTGTATGTGCCATGCAGGATTCACCAGAGCTCTTAGCCTTGCTTTTGTCCCCCTTGGAGCTTCCGTTTCCCTTTCAGAAGGTGGCTTTGCAGTAAGACCTTTCACGTACTCACCCTTGTTACAGACAGCAGATCGCTGCCACGAGCAGGGGTTTGTGCTGATGGTTTTCACTGTGAGTTACACAGCGCAGTCTCAGTTGCATCCTCCCACGTTTTGGCTTTCCAGTGCACAATTTCACCTTCAGCACACACACTTTTGTCATATTTAGTATTGGTGAGATGAAACTTGTAACTTATGATCATCTTAATGGGAGCAAACACAGCTTCAGGGTGAGCTTTGGCTGTTTTACCCTTCTCTACTCAGCATGGCTATTTCCAAGTAAGGTTGTCTCCTTCTGCCACTGATCTCTGTGGAAAGCCATTGACTGTGTGGGGATGCTCACACTCGAAAGGCTGATTTGAAATGAAAACGTTGTGAAAGCATTAATGGACTTTAAGCTCTGAATACTCGTTTTAAGAACGAGCTCACTGATTGCAAGCTTCAGCTCCTCCCAGAACACAACCCGTGTGCTCAGCTTGCTCCTCCTGCAGGGGTGAAGCTTCCACTGGGGCAAGAAAGGCAGGGGTCATTGCTGTGCTTCCTGCTGTACCCGGGAGGAAGGAATTCTGCCCAGGACACACTCATATGATTGCTTTTAACTGCTCCTTCTCTCCAGACAGCTCTGAATGAGGTGCTGACCGTCGTTACTCTAGATGATGCTTGTGTTTCCTAGTTTCTCGGAGCTGAAGCATGCCACTTTGACTAACCTGGGGGGCTGTTTTCAATGGGCTAGTCCTAATTTGGATTCCCAGCGTTGGTAGTTTCCCACTGCATGTGTCTCACTCCTCTTTTGGCTGCTCTTTGAGTCCTTTGGCTATTGACAAAGCAAGCGTCAGCTCCCTGGTGCAGTAGACAGTTCATGCCCTACCTCTTATCTGCTCAGCTGTGGGTCACCACACTCCCTATCATGGCTGCTCCACCGATGGCATTGGCTTCTGCTCATGGTGATCCCTCTTTCATCACAACCTTTTCCTGGTTGTAGCACACTCTGGGGTTTACGTTGTTGACTTTTGCTCCTACAAATAACATTTGTCAACTGTGCAATTTACCATGGATTTTACAGGTTTCATGCTGTGTATTTCATGTGATTTTTTTTGTACTGCGGCTGTTGCAAAGAGCTGCTGTGCAGTGAGACTCCTTGTGGTGCTGGGGGTATCCTCCGTATGCTCTTCTCTGTTTCTTTGACATTGAATATTAATCTAGGTGGGTTTGCTGGCCCTGAGTATGTTCTTCCATCACCTGTTACAGGGGAGCGTTGGTGTGCGTAGGTGTAATGTGAATAGTACAGGAAGAAAGGTCATTTTTGATTGATGCTGCTCTGGTTTGGTTTGGCCGTAAGGAGCCATCGCATTCCTGTTTGCTGGGTTCATGGCTACCTTTCTCTCCGTGGATTACTGTTTCTGCCTGGTTTCATGATGAGTTTTGTGTGGTTTCCTGGCCCCTTACCTTGTTTGTGTTTGTTTCCCTTTTTCTCTTCATTGTTACCCATTTCCTAGAGACCAAATGAGAGGCTTAGCATGCTGCCAGAAAGACCAAGAGAAGATGCAGTGTTGGAGGAGACCCCGGTTAGTACCTCCACTGATCACCACTTCATCAACACTTCTCCAACTTCTATTTTGGGACTAATGACAAGCCTTTAATTTGTCAGATAAATCAGTTGCCATCTCTTTGAACCTCCTATTAATCATGACTGCATCAAAGCGTCTCTCATCCTGTGTTTATCGCTTTATTTTATCCCCAAAACAACTTTCTTAATGGACTTATGAAGGTTTTTTTGGGGTGGTGGCGGGGGGTTGCTGTGGGTGTCTTGGTTTGACAGGAGATAGTCACTGACAATCCTGACTGTGTGGAACTCCTGCTTCAAAGCAATGGTTCTCTAGTGTTAGGTTATCAAACCTCAGGGATACTTTAGAGAAGAGTGCATGTTCCTGTGCTTCTTTGTGCATTGAGTTGTCTTCTGTGGCTTCAAGCTTGCATTTTCTTTGTAGGTGCAGCAGTTCTTACCTTCTCTTCCAACACAAGTCCCCCATGACATCAAGTTTCAAGTTGGCGATCTGGTTTGGTCCAAGGTGGGAACATACCCGTGGTGGCCTTGCATGGTTTCATGTGATCCACAGCTTGATGTTCATACCAAAATCAATACAAGAGGTAAGGAAGGAGAAACTTTGCCACAGCATAGCAGGTGTCTGTAGTTGCTTTATTAAAAACATCTTATCCTTGAGCTCCTGTGTGGGATGAGTTCTGCTGTGTGCATGCTAAGCTGAATATCCTCGAGGTGTCTAAAGCTGGTATCTATTGAATTACTTCTGCAGATGAGCCTGTGCAAACTAGGCTTGTGCACAGACGTTGTCATTTTTCACCAGGCGATGTATTTATGAGGAGACACTGATAAGTGTTGAGAGTGTTCAGTGTGGGCAAGATAACACTTCCAATCTTAAACTGTTCTACATCTAGGCTTATCTTACTTCTAAACTTCAGTTAGGTGCTTCCACCTGCAGGAATGAGTGATGTGGAGGAGGAAGGTGTAAGCGAAGAGCTCTCACTACAAGAGAGACATTGAGGTGCTTTAGCAGGGCCAGAGAAGGGCACCGGAGCGGGTGCAGGGCCTGGAGCAGTGTGATGGGGAATGGCTGAGGTACCTGGGGGGTTCAGTCTGGAGAAAAGAAGGCTCAGGGGGGACCTGATGGCTCCCTACAACTGCCTGACAGGAGGATGGAGCCAGGAAGGGCTGGGCTCTGCTCCCAAGGAACAAGGGATGGGACAAGAGGAAACGGCCTCAAGCTGCCCCAGGGCAGGGTTAGATGGAGCTGAGGAACAATTCCTTGCCCAAAGGGTGCTCAGGTATTGGAACTGCTGCGCAGGGCAGTGCTGCAGTCACCATCCCTGTCAGCGTTCACACACCATGTCGAGGAAGCCCTCAGTGCCATGGGTCAGTGGTGGCCTTGGCAGTGCCGGGCAACAGTGGGACTTGGTGAGCTTAAAGGTCTTTTCCAACCTGGTTCGTTCTGTGATGGTGCTGAAAGTGCTGACAAGCATTTCTCATTCCCAGGTGCCCGGGAATACCACGTCCAGTTCTTCAGCAACCAGCCAGAGCGGGCATGGGTGCACGAGAAGCGGGTTCGGGAATACAAAGGCCACAAGCAGTACGAGCAGTTACTGGCTGAGGCTGCTAAACAGGCCAGCAACCACTCTGAGAAACAGAAGGTACGACGAGCATCCTTTGTGTAGAGGGTTACCTGCAGTGTCTGTTAGGGAAACCCCTGTGGGGCAGTCAGTATATAGGCTAAGCAGAATATTGATCTGGAAGGAAAAGAGTGTTTGTAGAGAAATAAGGAGAATTTAAGGAGAAATTAGGATTAATTCTGTTTCTCGTAACAGGCTTGAACACTGCCTGTTCTTGTCTGTAGTGAAGCTGTAACTTGGGGCAAGCGCTTTGAATCGTGATGATCATAACGATCCAGCTCGAGTGTCTGCTTGTACTCAGAGCAGCGGGATTCACTGTCTACCTTTATACCCTCTAAATGGAGAGTGAACTTACAGCTGCTGCCTGAGAGGTGTGAAGAACCTCAGGATTGCATTTTAAATGCTATATGTGGCCCGGTCTTCAGTGTAATTAGCTGCTTGTCTTTGTTCCTTAAGATTCGCAAACCAAGGCCGCAAAGGGAGCGTGCTCAGTGGGATATTGGTATTGCTCATGCTGAGAAAGCCTTGAAAATGACTCGGGAAGAAAGGATAGAACAATACACCTTCATTTATATAGACAAAGAGCCAGAGGAGGCTTTGTCAAAAGCCAAAAAGACTGCTGCTGCTAAATCAGAGACCAAGAAGAACCGGCGACCCAAGCCAGCGCTGAGCACCCAGCCTGAACATGCCACTGGGGCAGCAGCATCGCCTTCGAGCGCTGAGGTGCGGAGGCAAAGCCAGCGGAGGCAGTCGAGTGTGGAGGAAGAGGAGGCTCCTCCAGTGAAAATCGCCTGGAAAACAGCTGCGGCCAGGAAATCCTTACCAGCTTCCATCACCATGCACAACCTGGACCTCCAAAAGTGTAACATGTCTCCAGTTGTTAAAATTGAACAGGTTTTTGCCCTTCAGAATGCTGCTGGGGATGGAAAACTCATCGATCAGTTTGTTTATTCCACTAAGGTATGTACTTTGGGTAGTGCCTCCTCTTGTGTTCGTAAATGACCCCAAGTCTGTCTCATTGTGGAGCTTAAACCTTTCACTATACATGTTCCTTTCATTGGCGGGGTTACATCCTGCAACAGATGTGACAGCAGCATCTTGTAGTGCATGAACCCTTCATTCCAGTGCATCCAAACGCTGCTGGCAGTAACTGTTCTAGGCAGTGGCAGCTCCCTACAGATGGTCACATCTTTGTTCATAATATATTCAAAGTATTAAAGCTGTAGAATTCCAGCTTCCTACTTGAAATAATCCAGTAATTCTGTATAAACCTTAACCCAGTGGATTTGTGGGAAACAAAACTGTTCATAATGTACTGAAAAAGCAATAACTACATTTTGTATAACTGACTTCTAAATGAGTTCTGCCTCCTGGCTTCCTTCAGGTGCACAGCAGCTTCTCACAGTCAGTGTAAGGAAAAGGTTTAGGACTATTTCTCTGCCTCCTTCTTCTGCCTCTCTCCCTGGAGGGTATTTATTTCATCCTAAGCATTATAGAGAAGGTAATGTTTAGAAAAGTCACTGGGTTTTTTGTTTTGTTCTCTTGTATGTAAGGGGAGATTGAGGGATGGAAGCTCAGCAGGGAAGCAGCTCAGTGGTAGATGCCATCATGTATATGGGTTGAATACACCCATATGCGTTCTGAGACTTAGGAGTGGGTCAGTATGCTTGTGAGCAGCAGCAAGTGTAGAAATAGGCTAAGATGATCTCTTCTTTCTCTTTTCAAGGGAGTTGGTAACAAACCTGAAATAAGTGTCAAAGGACAAGAGAAGCTGAATTCTTCGTCGAATCAGAGAAATGAGAAAGCAGCGGTGCAGAGCGCATCCTCTCCTGAAACAACTTCTGGGTCCACAGGTAGGCAGAGCTGCAGCATTCTTAAGCACTCTAGTATGTCGATTCTAACAGTGACCCTGGCATTTCTCAGGAGTTAATAATGCTTATTAACATCTTTCTGTTTAATAGTTGTGACAGACGTGGCTGATGCAGCACACGGGGAGTCCAAGTGATCCCAGAAACACGGAATGTCGTTGGGGTGGGATTCACTGGGATTTGAACTTCTCGTGTCTGCAACTCACAGTCAACTGCTTAGGGGGATGGATGCCTTGCAGAGGTGGTTTAGAAGACAATGGAGTGGCTGTGTGTTAACAGTGTTGTGATGGCTTTTGGCACCAAATGGGACATACAGCAGCTGGGATCAAAGGAGGAGACTCTGGAAGTGGCATAGTTGAGTAAGGACAGCTCTGAAGCGGGATGGGGATTTTGCTAGACTTTGAGTTCCTGCCTCTGTAAAAGAGAGTGACTGTTTTAAACTGCTTCTGCTTAACTCCATCAGCAAAATGAGATGATCTTTGCCTTCTGAAGGCTGTTAGGGGCCCAGCATAAAGCACCAAGTCATGTCTGAGGGTGAACCACCCCTGAAGCAAATAATGGAGCTTGAGACTGAAAAGGGAACGCCTGGAACAAGCTATTTGAAGTTTAATTTGTAGTGCAGTGGTGGAGAAGAATGAGAAAGATAAATGGGATGAGTGCTTTCTGGGCTTGGAACAGAAAACCAGTGTTTTTAATGTTTGATCTTGAGCAATAGCTAATGGGAATGCTTCCAAAGGGATTGAGCTTTTCCCTACCAGCAGACATTTGTCTGCAGTGTCCTCTCATCATCCCCAAGAGGAGTCAGATGCCCTTTGGTGAAGCGATGGAGGTTTCCTCAAAAGACACTGTTTTGAGTCATCTTAAACCAAGAGCTTTTCAACTTCCTCCACTCTTTACTGTGACTTCTGTTTTCCAACCACAGATTTTGTCCAGGCCATGTGAAATCCCCATTAACTACTGCACCTTTGTTACTGAGCTTGCAATCCTGTGCTTGCTATAGCCTCAGGCATGCTGTGAGTATCGAAAAGTAGAGTTGAGGTTGCAGCAGGACACCGGAGTTTTCTCTCATCTCACAGGATGTACAAATGCTCATGGGGTGGAAGCAGAAGAAGGTGGAAAACTTCTTAACAGTACACAGAAAAACCCCCAACCTTTTCTTCTTGACCTTTGCCAAGTGTCAGCACTGCTTTATCCATTTGTTTGGTTACTTCTCCCTTCCCAAACAGAACATAAGTGAGATTCCAAGTCAAAAACCTCAGTGATCAACATATACGAGATCCCTGTCCTCTGCAGACGCGCTTCAGGGTCTGTACTTGTGCAGTGTTAGGTAGGCTGGAAAGTTTAGTTACAGAGATGCTCCTGAGCCGTAAAAATGCTCATCCCACTGAGCAAGGTGAATTTTCATGGGTTTTTTTCCTGGAAGGCTTCTTGCAGTGTCTGTTTAAAGCCTATCCGTCTAGATCGTGCCTCTCCTAACAAGAAGACACAGGTTTACAACCTCTAACAGGATATCTGTCAGCACAGTGAGCTAATTCCCAGTGCCAGGAGTTTGCATTTTTGTTTGGAAGGACACAAAGCATTGTACATTCACGTCGTCTTTAGGTGAAACACCCGAACTGAAAGCGCAGGTAATGCTCCCCAGCAGGTCACTGTAGATCTTCAGATCCCAGTTTTCCATCAGTGCAGCTCTGAGCCTGTCCTCGGTTTCAGGAGCTGCCCGTGGTGTCCGTGCTGTGTCCAGGTTTCTCTGTACACCCTTTGCGGAGGTCCTGTAGCGTAGAAAGGTCTTCTGGTTTCACCAAGCTTAATAGCTCCTACTCCATCTCTTGAGCTGCCACAGTAACCTTCATTAATCTGAGTTTGATTCCTGTAGTGATATTTCCGAAGAGGTTTGCACTTTAATAATGATAACACACCATGATCACTGCTTCTGATTGTGCTGAGCTTTCCCTCACCCCTCAGTCTTCAGCTGAGCTTTCAGGTCTCGTTGACAGCCCATGTTACGGCGTGGTTCTTGCTTCATGTTCTTGTGTCAGCCAGTGGAGCAGTTGCACAGAGCTGAAGCTGGGGTTTGCATCTTCACTTTGGAGCTCAGTTCAGCTCAAGAAGTTGGGGGTGATACCTTCCCATCAGCACCAAACATGGACCATTTGGTTACAGATAAGCCAAAGCGAAGACTGTGCTGTTTGCCTCAGCTGATTCCAGCTTTTTGTTTCGCTCCGTTACTGGTGTCTGTTCTCGGAAGCTCATCTCCCTGTCTCTGGAATCAGAAGGTGTTGTCTGCAGGCACAGCACCAGCTGGCAAATAGCTTGGAACTGAATGTAAAAATAAAGCATTCAAAAGAGGAACAAGTCTTGGTTTCGTTACTTTCTCTGTTGGGTTGGTGTGGAGGAGCTCGCTGTGCCTCGGGAATACAAGGAATTGTGTAATGGAGACCTTTTTCCTTCTTCAGGTTCTGTAGAAAAGAAGCAACAGAGAAGATCGATTCGAACCCGCTCAGAGTCTGAGAAATCCACTGAAGTTGTGCCAAAGAAGAAGATCAAAAAGGAGCAGGTTGGCTTCCTCCATGTAGAGAGTTAAAATATATTGTATTCATAAATGTTGTGGCTTATATTGGTGCCTTTTTATTTTTCTCCATTTTTCCCCCATCGGGTTTCGTTTTGGACTATCCTTCATGAAATCCCCTTGTCAATACCATTGCTGTGACTCTGCTACTGGCATCTTACAGTATCAGTCAGGCTATGGAAATGGGAACTCACTGATGCAAGACTCCTAAGAACCTGCCATGTTTCCTTTGAGATTCCTGTTCTGAGCAAAAATGGTTTGGTTTCAGTAATTTCTCTTTGATGGAATTGCCACCAGGTTCCTTCCTTTTGCTCTCGATTCAGCTGCTGGTTTGTATTGAGGTTTTGTTTTTCCAATGAAGTTAGACTGATTTAATCTGACCACTTTTGAGAATGGACTTTTAAGGATGATTTCACTTAAAAGATGAATAGTCAGACTTTCATGTTGGCAGACATCAGCAAAACACATCTCCTGGGATATACGTTTCTTTTCCTTAAGTAGATCTCACATGTACAGGGCATTCCTTTAATCTGGATGTCAGACAGACAAATGTTGTTGCTTTCAAAAATACCATACAATTCTGCATGGAATGAGCAGGGAAGTTCAGTGGATGGACGTTGCTCTTAAACCAGAACACACGTTTTAAACGCGTTGCTCAAAGTTGTTGGTTCTTTTCCTTATGTGGTTGATTCTCCTTCTCCAAGGGCCTCTCCGCTTGAAACCTGGGAATTTGGTATCCAACTGTTTGATAGTAGAACTTTTACCAGTGAGACCTTTAAAAAAGGGACAGTCAGGCTAAAGATTTATATGGGAAGGGGGAAAATGATCTTTATCTCTTTAATTTATTCTTTGCCCTTTGCGCTTTGTTTTGCACTTCATTCCCTTCCAAGATTGAAAGTGGACCCAGTTTTTCCTCTCTTTTTCCATAACATTCTTTTGGTGCCATAGCATTTCCCTCTGTGTTCAGCAGAAGAATGCTCCAGCTTGAGACAGTTTCTAGCTGAAACTTGGAAGCAACTTCAACATTGGGCATTTGACGCCCTGCGTAGCCCCTTGAGCCTCATAGGGGGATGCCTCGGCCTCCCTCCCATCCCATGAGTTTTTATGTGTGTTAATGTTTCTTAAGTTAACAAAGGTGGAAGAACCAACAATACGAACTTCATGGGTCCCAGTTAGCTCGGTGTGCTCCTATTCCCCAGCTAACTAAGGCTATGAACGTGAAAGTGCTTTTCTCAGGAAAAGTATATGACTCAAAACCCAGATGCACTGTAATGCGCATAACCTTGAATGTATTAAGTTATATTAAAGAAAGAAGAAATATCTTACTAAAATTCTGCAACAATATTTGTTACCCAAAGTCAAGTTTTCTTGCAACTGATTCCCAAATTAGTCTGCAACAACTTGGTATAAAATTATAACTGGAACGAGTACAATTAATGGGAAAAACCAAATGTTCATGCTACTGTTACAGTGACCAGTGGAGAAATAAAAGTGATTGTTTAGATTTTATATTTGTATTACGAAATGTATCCTATACAAATCCTTCTATTGTATGTTTTTACCTTTTATTGTACAACAAAATAAAATATTTTTTAAAAAAAGTAGAGGATAATCCTTAAATATTTCCTAAATGTGTTCCTCCCTGCCCATGTAACCCCATTGTAAAGCAATAACCTCTAATTTTTAACCTTAAAACCAGGGGTTTAGGCATCAGCTTTCTTCTATAGTTACGATGCAGTCGCCAAATTCTCTCGTGCTCCATGTTCATTGGCAAAACAGTTTGGAAAGGGGCCCTTCTGCTCTAGGCTCAGAGCTCCAAGTGCTTTGTGAGGTTGTAAACTGCGGAGCGGATGCTGGCATTGAGCTGTATAGAGCGCTGCACAGTGCCCCGCACCTTGGCTGGGCCTGGCAGTGCTCTATACAGGGCAGGAGCCTGCTCCGGAGCGTGCAGGCTTGCTGGAAGCACCCCAAGATGATGCATTCAGTGTCTCCCTAACCCAGTGAATGTGCGTTGAGGGGTACTTGCGCTCACACAGGTCTGGGGTTCTACAGAGCATCAGGGTTTGCTGCCAACACGAGCCCCGTCCAGCCCGTGGACACGGATAAAGCTTTCCTGTCATCTTCATGCCCCAAGGGAGTGATTGGAAAGGACCTTGCTAGTGACCGTGTGGCTGCCTTGTCTCCCAGCACTCAGCATAGACAGCTAGGATTAAAGCCAACGGGACAAGAAGGCTCCCACTGGGAAGGGGATGGCAGCCTGCACCTGAGTTCAGAGATGCTAATCGCTTAAACTGCAATGTTTTCTTTTTAGTACTAGGGGGAAAAATTCCTCTGGTTTTAACTCTGGATTTTCCTATTCAAACAGGTTGAAATGGTTCCCCTGACAGCAGTGAAGACAGGATTGCAGAAAGGTGAGTGACAGCCAAAAGGAAACTGTATTTACACTTCTGGCTCCATCCCACTTGGGCAGTGGGTTTTGCTCTGTGTGAACTGCGGAGGTTGGAATGCTTTGTGGTGATGAACTGATGGATGCTGAGCTTCATTCTCTTGCGAGGGTTTGCTGGGTTGGTTTTTGTGTTTTGCTAGTTGGAAGGCTGGTGTTTGTTAATGTGGTGTGAGCACATAAGTACTTAAGAAGTCATCTTTGCTTTGCTGTATTTGAAAGCTGAACAATGAAGAGGCAACTGCCTAAAGGTTTATCCTCTGTCATAGACAATGTTAGTAGTTGCTCTGCTGACTCGGCATGTTCAGAAGGTTAGCAAAAGGTCTTCCTAAGGAGGTTTTCAGTTATTAGCTCTTCAGGGAGAACCAAACTAGTATCCCAATTAAGGCTGCAAATAAAGTCCAGTTCCAAGCTTTCATCTTTCCTTTTCCTTTACGAATCTTTAAGCAGGAGGTTGAGAACACAGATTAAAGCTAATCTCAGTGTGTTGTGTTAAGGTGCCAGCGAGATTTCAGATTCTTGCAAGCCTTTGAAGAAGAGGAGTCGAGCCTCAACCGACGTGGAACTGACCAGCTCTGCTTACAGAGACACGTCGGACTCCGACTCCAGGGGACTCAATGACTTACAGGTAACTGCACATTGTTGCTCACAGGGATTTGCTCATCTCATCTCTAACAGGCGTCTTGGTTGTGTATTCCTGAAGGTATGAACACTGTTTTCTACTCATTTCATGTCTCTGATAGACTGAAAAATAAAGCCTGGTCTTTTTCTTTCTAATCCCCTCCATTGTGTTGATATAAAGGTAGAATCTGTCTTTTACAAATGATCCTATTTCTTTGGCAAAGCATGGGGTTAGATTACTGTTTTGGCTTGCTTCTGGGAAGGTTTTGGGATTCTTTGGGGATGCTGATGGTCTATGGCGTAAAACTAGGACCAATATCTGTGTGGGTGGTTGTACAGGTAAAAGCAATGCCAAGAAGGCAGCGCTGCTTGGGTCATTCCCATGAAATTCAGGGGACCTTTTGCATCTCTTGATGTATTGAATGATCTTTTTAATCTGTGGTGACTTAACCGCGCTTTCCCAACGGGCTTGTCTTTTGGAAGTGTCTTGTTTGAGTGCCTGGGATGTCTCCTCTCTCTAGGGTAGTTTTGGAAAGCGTTCGGACAGCCCCTCAGCTGCTGCGGATGCTGATGCCTCTGATGTGCAGTCGGTGGACTCCAGCCTGTCCAGGAGAGGGACTGGGACAAACAAAAAGGACACTGTTTGTCAGGTAAATGATGGAACTGTGAAGAATTGATGTACCTAAGCTCTGTCATCTGTTTCTGTTGGTTTGAGCTGATAGACTTCAAATTACACTACTTTGTTTTAACCAAGTCTCATGACTCAATATTGCAGATAAAACAGCAAGGCTTTTAGGACTTTTCATAAGACCTCCTGCTTGCTAGAAGGCTCAAAACCTAGAAAGTGCTCTTTAGCCCATTCCTGCTAGCATAAGTAGATGCCATTTTCTGCTCTATGGTCTTCCAGGCTGGGACAGAGTGAGAATTTTCCAGTATTTCAGGAGAAAATCCTGGAATCTCGTGGCCGGTTTCTTGGTCACTTGTAAGGGAAGAAGCTGTTCTTGCTGCTCAGGTGCTTGAGGGCTCCTGCTCTGTCCCTCCTAGCTCTGTCCGTGCTCATGCTGCTATAAGAGCAGGGTACAACAAGTACTGGCATTGCCCTCGGCCCAAACTGGACAGGTCTTTGTGGGGTGCAGAGCAGTTCTCCCACCTCACATTAGCTCAGAGGGACTTCAGCCTGTTACTAGTCTTTGTTAAGCCCTGGTACTCTTGCATGGTACAGCAGGGATCTGCTGTTCTCTGCTGAGCTGCTTGTCTGCTTGTTCTAGATCTGTGAGAGCTCTGGTGAGGCTCTGGTGTCCTGCGAGGGCGAGTGTTGCAGCGTTTTCCACATGGAATGTCTTGGCCTGAAGTCGATGCCTGAGGAGAAGTTCATCTGCGCTGAGTGTAAAAATGGTGAGTGTTTTCCCATGTTTGGGAAGTGGGGAGGGAGCTCCCTCTGCTAAGGAGCTGTTCTCGGGTCGGAGATACCAGAGGTGGTGAGTTCCATGGGTTTGGAGGGGGTTTGGTTGGGTTGTTCTGTTGGGTTCTTTACTGTGAGGGTGCTAAGGCACTGGCAGTAGTAAATGCTCCATCCCTGGTAGTGTTCAAGGCCAGGTTGGACAGAGCCTTGGGTGACATGGTCTAGTGCGAGGTGTCCGTGCCCATGGCAGGGGGGTGGAACTGGATGATCTTAAGGTCCTTTCTGTCCCAAACCACTCTGATTCTATGATCCTACTTTTTCAACCTCTGAGGCCAGATTCTCATTTTTCCAGCTGGGAAGAAGAAAAGGCAAGTACCTGGTAAGGAAAAAGAACTGCTTAGAGTTTTACTCAGAATGAGGGACTTTGATGTTAACAGTTGCATCTTTATGTTGGCAATTGCATCTTTACTGTGGATTAGAGCATCTCCGGTATTTGAAGGGAAGGAGCCAGTGTTGCTCAAACCACTGTAGCTCTGTTCACTTCACAACATCTGTATCGCAAAGAATTGCCCGTTACAGTTGGGATTGTTCCTTATTCCTTCTCTTCCCAGGAGAACACACGTGCTTTTCCTGCAAGCTCCCTGGCAAGGATGTGAAGCGCTGCTCGGTCAACACGTGTGGAAAGTTCTACCACGAGGCCTGTGTTCGGAAGTTTGCCACTGCTCTGTTTGAGTCCCGGGGCTTCCGCTGCCCGCAGCACTGCTGCACCGCCTGCTCCATGGATAAGGATATTCATAAAGCAAGCAAAGGTGAGAGGAGAAGTGGCTTTGAGCAGCGGGAGGAAGCTCAGACGCATCATGGGAACGATGAATGTGACTTTACCCTTAGGAATACAGCGAGGAGAGAGGGTTTCCTTCTTAACTTCAGACTGTCTGGGTGGGAAATGGGCTCAAATGGACCTGGATCTGCAACCTAAGTCATCTGCTGTTGCTGGGTTTAATGGTAGTGGAGGGTTGGTAGTGCAAGGCCAGGGAATGCTGTTTGTTGGAAGGTACTTGGGAGTGGCTTTTAGAACAACTCTTTTTCCAGAGAAAAAGAATCCTTGTCGAAATTAACCCAAAATACTTCAAAACAGGCTCTAGAATGACTAAAACCATGTGTTTTTTTCTTAACAGAGTTTTAAAGTTAACTTTGTGAAGCTTTTAAAGATGTAAATGTTTCCTTTTAATCCAGTCCTTCTGGGTGGAATCAAATCAGCCTTGCAGCTGTCTGGTGTCTTCTGCCTTAGCCTGACTCCAGGGTGACACGGTGCATTTCTCTATATTAAACAGGTCGCATGGTGAGATGTTTCAGATGTCCCATTGCCTATCACTCAGGAGATGGCTGTATTGCTGCAGGAAGCTTGTTTGTGTCATCCCACATTCTCATCTGTAGTAACCATTCCAAAAGGAATCACTCCTCATCAGCTGTAAATGTAGGCTTTTGTTTCGTTTGTGCAAGAGGTGAGCACACTTGTTTTCTTCCCCCCCCCTGTTTTATAGTTCTGTGGTCACTTTGTGCAGTTCAGTGATAAAAAGAACGTGTTTCCTAAAGCCCCCTTCCCATAGGATGCTCTGGGGTTCCAATACTGCCTGGGATTGTCTCTTTGTGGCTCAACACTTCTCATGAGCCTTCACGTGCTGATATTTGCTGGTCAGAAGCAGTGGGAGCTCCTCGGGAGTCTGCTTGTTTTGCCAGTAGGGAAGAGTGGATGGGAAGCCGCCAGTTCCAGCCGTTGCATGCTGAGGATGGATGCTGTGTGGTTACTTATTGTTGGGCAAAAGGGGATCCTTTTACCACTCCCAAACTTAAACCTGTTTAAATTAAGGCTGTAAGGTAGGGTTTCCTCATACTAGAATAAAAATCATCTCAGTTTATAACTTACCATCACATTTGAGCACTCTGGAAGGAGAACATTTGCAGCACTGCATGAGCAGGTTTCATGCTAGAGTTTTCCATATGCCAAAATTCTTTTATTTGACTTTTCTTTTCCCTTTTTATCTCTTTATTTTTGACCCACTTGTTATTTCCATGGCTCTGAAGTCACCACTCTTCTGCAGGGAGCAGCTTGAGAGGTTTGAATAGCAATGTCTCCTGTACAATACTGCAGGGGTTTGTTGGCTGCATTCTTCTCAGCAGCTTTGAAAGTCACTAATAAGGAAGTGAAAAGGAGACGGATCCTGAAGATCCTGGGTTTCACTTGTGTTCAGTCACTTGGAGGGTTCGGATGGGACAGAGTGCCTTGAATGTGCAAGAGCAGATAGTAGTGAAGCTCTTTGGATAGGAAGGAAAAGGTAGTGCTAGAATAATTCCCTTTCTCCCTCTCTCTTTTCTTCCCCTTTCCTCATTTCCAAGTAATTTAGGAGCCATTATTTAAAATATATCTAAATAATCCAGAAGCTGAGAGAAACAGGAAGTTATAGAATGAGGAAGAGCTCCTCTGAATGTGTAAAAGGATGGTGACAACACAGTTCAGTGTTCCTCCTTTTGTGGGCTTATTTAAACATCTGGGGCTCACCCCAAAGCAGGATGTGCAGGAATAGGAGTCACCCCAGCACTGCATAAAGGTACACGTGCAGATTTGATGGTGTGTATGTCTTTATGCCCTTTGGTTTTAGGTTTGAGGTAGCTTTATATCTGGTGTGTGTTTAATTTTGGTTGATGGTATTATTACACCTACAAATGCCCAAGCTGAATCACTGTCTGGGGTCAGCGTGGTACCAGGATCAGAGATAGGTTTATGACAGAAGACTTTCTGTGCCTGGTTTGAATATCAGCTTAGAAATGTCTCTTGGCAAGGTCCAGCATGGCTTTAGTCTGCCCCTGGCAGTCTTAACAGGGGGATGATGTCTTGTCCTGCTGCTCTGCTCCTACACCAGGTAGGTCCTGGGGTCTCGGCTAACATGGGTGTTGCTGGTCTTAGTTATGAAGCTGTGTTAGCACCAAGGTGTGAATGCAGAGCAATGGCAGGCTTCTGCCACTGGGCTTAGCATAAATAATATGGTTTCTACCAATTTCAAAGCACTATGAAGCTATAGTACCAAAATGTATTGCATGATACTAACCAGCTAAATACATCTCTTGGAGGTTGTACTTTTATCACACCTGAGGCCAGCTACTAGAGATGCCAGAAGCCAACTTGAGATCCAAACACCAAAGAGGAACCCACTTAGATTATACATCTGTGCAGTAGTTTGTTACAGATACATCTGAAGGGGAATCTTCTGGGGGACTTCTGCTGCTTACTTTGTGACACAGAGGTGTAAAATCAATGCCTCCTACTTCTCTTCAGTAGAACCTATTGGAAAGCTTTATGGAGTACCTGCTGTTTGGCCACCTTAAAAATATATCTCTGACTCAGGAATCAGAATGTAGGAGTAGAATTCCAAAGCTCAGGTACAGTAAAGGAGTCTTACGCTTGCTGAAGGTGCAGACCTGTCTTTGTTCTAAAGAATAACTCAAGTGCAGAAGAATGCTCATGCTTTCTTCTTCATTTTCTCTTTCGTTTGCCATTGCTTCAGTGCTTCTGTTCATCCCTGAGCCTGCCTTCATCAGAGCTGAAACCACACAAATCTCTTTTTCTCCTGGCAATAGAAGTAACCTCTGATCCCCAGCAGGTGGGATTTCCTGCCCTGTATCTTCACCCAGTCTTAATTACTAGAGCTTTTAAAGTGACAAATCACTGCCACTGACTGAATCCTCTGTGTTTTATAGCAACTATAAAATAGTTGCTATAAAAGCAACTGTTCTTCTGGAACATGCTATGAGGTTCGTTACTATTGGATGTAGCTGGGCTCAGGAGCCAGTGTGCTTTGCCCAAGAAAGATTGTGGGAGGTTTGCATTAGCAAACCCCCTTTGTGAGTTGAGTCCTGTCTAGTCAGATGTGGTCAGCATGAGGGCAGGAGCTCAGAAAGACATGAGGAATGCAGTGCTTCAGAAACGCTTGGGCATCTCTACGGAAGAATGATAGTTTAATTAGCTTTAGTTGATACCTGAAGGAGATTTAAGTGTTACTGAAGTGAGGGAATCTATACGATACACAAACTTGCTTATCACGAGGTACTTGAAACGTGGTGTATCTTGAGACTGCTTGTTTCCCTTCCTGAGCTAGCCTTCGTTGAGCACATCCTAGTTCACCTGATGGCATGTGTGGGTCAGGCTTGTTTGTGACTCCTCCTATGGACGTGTTCCAGGTAGGCTGATGCCATTCTCCCCTCCAGCAGTTTTTAGGCACCCCGTTCCCAAAGCTTTTCTACATCGCCCAGCCCTTGTGCATCCCACAAGGGGAAGGCTGGCTCGGTAGCTTGTCTTTCCTGCTGCTTTGGCAATCAGTGCCTTTGCTCTTCCCATGAATTACTGGCCAAGTGCTTCTGGTCTGTAGCTGAGGGCTCTGCAGAGGGATGAGGAGAAGCTCTTCTTGGTGGATGAAGACAGAAATGCAGCGCATCATTTGAAAAGCAGGCACAGAGGAGAGGGCGGCAGGGTCAATGGAGCTTCACTTCCAAACAGCCGGTGTAGGGCAGAACTTCATCCCTTCTTTCCCCTCTGGTGCCTTCCAGAATCACTGCCTCCCCTTGCTATTTTTCTCCAACAACTATGAAGGCAAAACACTCTCATAGCTGATAAGAGGTAGGTTTGTAATAGGTGGGATAGTGAGTTCTTGGCTTCCTGCTTTCCCAGCTTGTAGCCCCAGGTAACAGCCTGACCTTTGGTGCCGTGTCTGTCACCCTCAGCTCTCCCAGTTAGCTTGCTTTTATCCATAGGGAGGGAGGGTGGATCCCACACCGTTACAATCAGTGCTTTTCTTGTGCTTGTCTCTGAGTGCACAAGCGAAGGGTTGAAATCCCACTTAGCAGCAGCTTATTCATCCTGAGTTTTCCCAGTTCAGATGAATTCAGTCTCTGGAACACACAAACCTCTTCCTTAGCGAGGCAGCTTTCTGTCAGCCTTTTCTTTTTCTCCATTTCCTCTTTTGTTCATTCCCCCATTATATGCATTAGAGGTGTTCATTTGCTTGGTTTTATTTTCTCCTTTATGGAATCATGGGTAGTTTCATTGCAACTCATCTCTTTCTGTTTGTTTCGTATAGGGCTGGTAGTGCAGGATCATTCAGACCCCCTGTTCAGTTCATATGCCTATAAGTCCCACTACCTACTGAATGAGTCAAATCGTGCTGAGTTGATGAAATTACCTATGATTCCTCCTCCTTCGTCAGCTTCCAAAAAGAAATGTGAGAAAGGTAACCAAAATAGTTTCTTTCTCTTTAATTTTCTTTTGCTTTTTCCTATTATTTCACTCCAACTCCACCCGAGGAATGTCTGCTTGTCAAGCACCACTTACTGCTTTCCAGTGAACTTCACTCATTGATTATTGTGAGCCTGTGTTCATGTTGTTGGCAATTTTGATTTCGTTTTTGATTCCAAAAGGGCTTAAAATAATTGCTGTCACTAAATTCTCCTTGAAAGAGGGACAATCCCTTTCTATCTGACCTAGGCTGCTCCAGCTTGCAGGAAGCTATTGACACTGAATGTGAACAGGAGGCAAATAGAGCTTGATGTTGTGGCAGTTCAGTGCTTTCCAAGGATGATGTGAAGCAGCTTCTTAAATTGGTTTTAGGTATGGAAGAAGAGGGGGGATGTTCTGTGTCTGACTTTCCAGGTAGCTTGGGCAGAGCCTGAGGGAAGAAAGGGGTTTTCAGGTGGAATGAGGGTGGGAACCGTGGCTGGAGGATGGCCCAAGTTGCAGTTAGTGAGGTTTTGCTTTTGCATGTGTCCATTCACCCCCAGGCTTCTCGTCCCACCTCTACTAGACTGAGACCACCGGTGCTCCTTCCTCTCCCTTGGGATGGGTGCTCGATCCCTGAGGTGAATCACAGAATCATGGAATGGTTTGGGTTGGAAAGGACCTTGTCCTGTCCCTCTATCCCTTATATCCCAAAGCTCCTCTCCACGTTTCCTGTAGCTCCTTCAGGCACTGGAGCTGCTCTAAGGTCTCCCTTTCAGGAGCCTTCTCTTCTCCAGGCTGCCCCAGCCCAGCTCTCTCAGCCTGGCTCCAGAGCAGAGCTGCTCCAGCCCTTGCAGCATCTCCATGGCCTCCTCTGGCCTCGCTCTAACAGCTCCACATCCCTCTGGATGCCTCATGGAGATGCTGGGGCATCCTGGAGCACCTCTGCGGACAGACACGACTCTTGTCTGGATGAAACAGATGTAATACTTTATTCCCCATAAGAGGTGGGTTCCCTGAGGGTGTTCAGAGTTGGTGCCCCATTTTTCCCCCCTGCAGTTAGGTTATTTCAGACACTGCTAGATCCCTGCCTGTCAGTAGTTCCTGGAATTCCTGAAAACACAAATTATTTTGAGCCCTCTGCTTAGCTTGAGCAATATCTCACTAATGCATCCTGAGAGCAACGTGTTGGGGTTTTACTCTTGCTTAGCATTGGAAGTCTTGTGTTTGGTTTTGTTTGGTTTTTGCATCCCTTGGCATTTTCCCATCTCGGATATAACGTTGCAGTGATTTACACCAGGTCTGTATTTCCTCTGAAGCAACCATTTGCAAAAGACTCTTTTAAAAGTGCAAATTCTCTCTGATGGGTTTGGGAAGCTCTGGAAAAATCCCTAGGGTTGGATTTGCTTGTTCTTAGCAGAGGAAATACAGGATTGCTCATGCAAGTGGTTTGTTTAAGGAATGCTTTTTGTGACATGCACCAAGCGATGCGATGATACTGCTGGAAGTCTATAGGTGGCCAAGATTTTCTGGTAAATGTTTGGAAGTCGCTATTCCCACTTCTTTGGAGCTCGTGATTGAAGATTCCTTGAAATACTCTCAAGTCTCTCCCAGGTTTTTCCATCTGGGAAAACTTGTTACTGAAAATTATATCCCTATAAAAAGATGTGTATTTAATATACTTACATACAGAAAATATTACTCTGTGGGTTATGTATCGTTATTGTATGCGCTGCTCTGTTAGTTTAGAGATGAGCTGGGCCCCTCTCCGTGTTCAATCCAGCTGCCCAAATAGAACCCAGCCAAGTCAGTGCAGACGGGAGATGTGAATGTGAATCGCTGCGCCTTTGTGCACCAGAGGAGCTTTGGGGCCAGCCGGTGGGGTCTCATCCTGTGTTACGTGCTCTGCTCCTAGTGGAAAGCTTCCCTTTCTGGGGGGAAATTGCCACCACAGTTCTTTTGGGATGGCCTCGGTACAGAAAAGCATTGCTCAACCTATAGGCTGCGGGGTCTGATGCGCACTAACTGGTGGCTGGGGTTCAGTCCTAACAATGTTGATTGGAAAAGGGTTTCTCTTAACCAATTTGGGGGTTTCTCCATTGGTTTGGCTGTCACCAAAGAAATAAAGCAAAGGCTGGGCCATCACCAAAGACGTGGAAGCCAGCGGTGCTGCTCTCGGATGCAGTGCTTCCCTTGGGAATGCTGGCTTCAGGAATAGCTGCCTTTTTAGTGTATCTGTGCTGCAGGTGGGAGCCACAACTCGCCCATCAGTCACTGCCCAGTCCTTTTGAACCAACATTGTTACTTTGGACTTGATCCCTTTCTCTTGCCATGTTTTCCTGCGGGACACACGAGAATGTGGAGTGGATGAGTGCCGGGGGGGGAGCAAATCCTCACTTCTATAAACCAAGCAGGCTTTCTTTGTTTAAAGGTGGAAAGCTGTTGTGCTGTGAGTCCTGCCCAGCTTCCTTTCACCCAGAGTGTCTCAACATAGAAATGCCAGAGGGATGCTGGAATTGCAATGACTGTAAAGCTGGCAAGAAGCTACGGTACAAGCAGATCGTTTGGGTCAAGCTTGGGAATTACAGGCAAGTCCTTAATGCTTTGGATGGCTTTAATGTGCTATAGAATTCCAGGAGGATGACTCACATCAGCTCAGTCCTTGTAAACAAGAAGTAGAAATAGAGTAATTCATCTGCTTCGTGTTGGATATTGATGTCAGCTTGACATTACATTCTCCCTCTTATTCCAGGCACTGATGGACACTTGGTTGTGCTTATGTTTGCTCTGTAGAGTGTAATAGTGATGTGGAGAACCAGGGGCTGTCTTTAGAAGGAGGATGTCGTGGCTTGTGTTGGCTGTTAGTCACACCCAGGAACACAAGCACTTTCTGGGTGATCTTAGCAACCCACCCTGATGCCAGCTTTCCCAAAGTTTGGAGTAAGAACTTGTCTCGTGTTGTGCATGGTGCTCGGAGCCTCAATTGCATGTGGCAGGAATTCCTTCCTTTAGGAAAACTGGCTTTGATTTCTCAGCCCAACCTCTCAGAACTGGCTCAGGGAACTGAGGTTCTTCTCTCTCTTTGTGCTTTGCAGGTGGTGGCCAGCAGAGATCTGCAATCCCAGGTCTGTGCCTCTCAACATACAGGGCCTCAAACATGATATCGGGGACTTCCCAGTATTTTTCTTTGGTTCACATGACTACTATTGGGTACACCAGGGCAGAGTTTTCCCTTATGTTGAAGGAGATAAAAGCTTTGCTGAGGGGCAAACTAGTATTAACAAGACCTTCAAGAAAGGTAAAATCAAACAAAGTTTATAGTGGTTTATGACAAAAATTCCACGTGTTTGTGTCTCCATCACCACTTAACCTGCATGGGAATATTCTGTGACTAGTGTTCTGTGTTCACCTACAATGCAAGCGTTCTGTAGCTCCCTTGACTGCAGATAAAACTTGTTTCTTTAAGTGCCTACCCATTGTGTGTCGTTGTGGGCAAGTGCAATTCTTCCACAGGCTGGGAAATGTGTAGATGGAGCTGGGGCTCTGCTGCATGGGATCATTGTTCGGTAGCTGTACTGCAAAGTACCTGATGATAGATTCATGATACACTGCAATAACTCATTCTTAGCTTGTTGGGGTTTGCTTATGGAGTTCTGTTCATAGCTTTTAAAAAGAGAAATGAAAATACATACATGTATTGATGTGGTTAACAGCTACTGGTGCTAATGACTTTCTATTTTGAACTCCCTTGCACAGCACTTGAAGAAGCAGCAAAGCGCTTCCAGGAGCTGAAAGCACAAAGAGAAAGCAAAGAGGCATTAGAAATTGAAAGGAATTCAAGGAAACCTCCGCCATATAAACACATTAAAGTGAGTTGGCTTCTTTCTTTTCCTCCTTTCATTGCGTGCCTGGGTAAGCTGGGTATTTAAATCGATACTTGGAGGTATTCAGAGCATTATGTGCAATGTAAGGAAATGTCAAGAAATCATTTTGCTGTTCCTTTCAGTCATCCTTTGTTCTGACTTATAATGGCAGAGTGTTTGTGACAGAGCATTTATGGTTGAAGAACAGTGTCACCTGAGGTAGAAACTGGCTGGTTGTGAGCTTGTCTTGTGTCTTAGATACCTCCCGGCTACTGACATGTGCCAACCTCTGTTAGCACAGCCCTCAGCACTAGCAGGGGTGCCAACTGCTCACAGCTTTGGACACACAGGACTTGATGTTGTTCTTTTAATGGTTTTAGTTGGAAGGAATCTCAGCGATGTACTTGATAGACTCAGCGTGCACTGATTTCCTCAGTCAGTGGTTTCACTGGGAGGAGGCTCCGGCTGTACCGTCTGGAGTCCTGAGTTTTGGTGTTCTTCACTTAAATCACTTACTGCTGGTTTCTCTGAACAGTGTGTGTCCCTGGTTAAGTTCATGGTTGAGTGACAGGTAGTGGACAACCAGCCATTGGAATCATCTCCCTAGGGAAGTGGATTCCCCAGCACTGGACACTGTTAAGATTCAGCTGGTCAGGGTCATGGGACGTCTAGTCTAGCTTTGCCTAGAAAGGTTGGACCAGATGATCCTTCAGGTCCTTTCCAATGGAGCAGTTACATCCGTGTTCTTTGTGCATTGTCTTCATCATCGATTCCCTTTTCCCTTTGCTCCACAGTCCAACAAGGTGATAGGGAAGGTTCAGATTCAGGTGGCTGACCTGTCGGAGATCCCTCGCTGTAACTGCAAGCCCTCGGATGAGAACCCCTGTGGCCTGGAGTCAGAATGTCTGAACAGGATGCTGCAGTACGAGTGCCATCCCCAAGTGTGCCCCGCGGGAGAGCGGTGCCAAAACCAGTGTTTCACCAAAAGACTCTACCCTGATGCTGAAATCATCAAAACCGATCGACGGGGATGGGGCCTCAGGACAAAAAGGAGCATTAAAAAGGTAGAATTACAAAGGGCAAAGGCAACCTTGTCCTAAATTGAAGGTGATGAAATCCAAGAGAGCTGGAAAGTGTAGAAAAGGCAAAGAGATCCTGAACTGGTTCTTTTCCCATTAGAACCAACGTGGTACTGAGCTGTACGCACAGGCAGCGTGTAGGGTAACCCACAGTGCAATGTCAGGATGAAAGCTTTGTGGATAGTCATTTAAACTGGGAATGTGCTGCTTTTATCCATTTTTACAAGGATTTATCTCCTTGGCTTTTTAAAGTGTAGCTACAGTCTCTAGAAGTGTGAGATAGAAGCTGTTGTGCTGCTGTTCTCATTTTGAGCAGGATTATTGCTTAGATGTGGTGCACACACATCTGCCTACAAGAGTGTTAAATTTCCATGCTTCTTGTGATGATTGGAGTATGTTTTTGTAGGAAATGCTTTTTTTCCTGTGCTGCTTCCCTTTAGGATAGGAAGGAGGTGATAAACCCGTGCTTACCTTGTTCTCCTTCCCTGCCAGGGTGAATTTGTGAATGAATATGTTGGTGAGCTGATTGACGAGGAGGAGTGCAGACTGCGCATCAAGCGCGCGCATGAGAACAGCGTGACCAACTTCTATATGTTAACTGTAACAAAGGTACACGTCACACCTTGTTCAGTGTAAGCTGTTGATGGTTGAAACTAGGGGCAAAATGCTGGCAGAAGCATTGTTCCGTGTTTGCTGTTACCCTCCTGTCCACACCTCAGTGCTTCCATTTAATGCAGTGGGTGAGGAGGTGAAACAGAGAACCTGTATCTCAGGTTGTGCCTATTTCACATTGTAGCATCAATATTCAGGCTGTCTTTCATTAACTCTTAAGGGAAAACTTAGCACTTGGAACCAATATATAAAGTAAGTGTATTTTTGCTGCCTTGGCCATTAGTAATCACTTGTTGTTTCGCCTTTTTCTTTGTAAGTACTTGACCATGTCTTTGTCTTTTGCTCTGAAGGACCGGATCATAGATGCTGGCCCAAAGGGGAATTACTCTCGGTTTATGAACCATAGTTGTAACCCAAACTGTGAAACACAGAAGTGGACAGTGAACGGGGACATTAGAGTTGGACTGTTTGCTCTTTGTGACATTCCTGCAGGTAAGAAGATGCACCGTTCTGCACCTGTACTTCTGTCTCAATGGCTGTAAGTGGCTGTGGTGGTTTTCCTCTTAAATTCCATAGCACCAGCAGCTTTTATAGGAACTTTGTCATTCATTGAAGCAGAGACAAATATTTGAGTGCTGGGAATCTGTAGTTGGAGATTTTGAAGCTGAAAGCTGCTGTTAAAGCTAACTCTAGGCTTTGATGCCAACTACAGTGTTAACTCTGTCCTGTAAGTGCTTAGCGCAGTACTGATCTTTCATCAGGATCTGTCCGGGGTGATACTGTCTTTCCATGTTAAGTGTTTCACCTGATCTCCTGTCGTGCCTCGCTCTGTGTGATAGTGGAGTCGATGAAATCAATGCATTGTTTCCTTCCAAACACATTGCTGCTGGATCTGCAGGCTAAACCTGATGGATGCCTCCTCACAAGCCTTGTCCGTTCCTCAGTGGCTCTGTGGGTGAATTGTTTTCTCTTCATGTTTTAGGGATGGAGTTAACCTTTAATTACAACTTGGATTGCCTGGGCAATGGGAGGACAGAGTGTCATTGCGGAGCAGAAAACTGCAGTGGTTTCCTCGGGGTGCGTCCAAAGGTACGTGGATGTAAACTGAAGCTTCTCCTCTCAGATCCAGTGAGAGCAGGGCAGGGAAGTTCTCGCTTGATTTAACTCTTTAGTTCAGGTTGGCCAAAGAAGTGATGAATGCTCCATCCCTTGCAGTGTTCAAGGCCAGCCTTGGGTGACGTGGTCTAGTGTGAGGCATCCTTGCCTATGGCAGGGGGTTGGAACTGGATGATTTTAAGGTCCTTTCCAACCCAAACCATTCCGTGGTTCTATGATTCTAATACTTTCCACCTTTGATAGTCTCTAAAGGCACAGTAGTGCTGTTGTGTCAACGGTGGAGTTCATGTATCAAACTGTGTTAATTCAGACACACGTGGATGAGCATTTCTGACTTCTGTAGCTTAAACTCTTATTTGGGGTGGATTTAATTTAAGCAGAGTTCATGCAAATAATAACCAGAGTGATTAATTGTAATGCAGGGGGTTTGTAAAGTGACTGTATGCTCTGATCTTTGTAATTGCCAGACAGCATTTGCAACAGCAAACGAAGAGAAGGTGAAGAATGCAAAGTTTAAGCAGAAGAAGAGGAAAATAAAAACAGAGCAGAAGCAGATGCATGAAGACAACTGCTTCCAGTGTGGAGACGGGGGAGAGCTAGTCATGTGTGACAAAAAGGACTGTCCCAAAGCATACCACCTCCTATGCCTTAACCTGACTCAACCCCCTTTTGGTAAGAGCAGTCCTATGCTTTCCTGTTCAGCTTTCCTTCCTGCAGTGTCAGAGCTGAAATGCAGCATTCATTTAGGTTGAAAGCAGCCTATTTGCTTTTGCAGGGCTACTCGTTTTTAGACATACATCAGGTGGCAGTGCTCTGACATGATGGGCAGAGAGGTGTTGTAATACTTCATGGTCTGTAATGTGTTTAATTTAGCTACTGCTAAAGGATGGCACGTACCGTCTTCTGATTTCTCCATGTTAAGGCAGAGTTTTCTGTAGCCAGGGTTCAGGTTATTCCACAGTACAACATCTTAATCCCATGATAGGATTTGGGAAAAGCCTTTATCTCTTTAATCTTCCTGATTCCAAAGACTTTGATGAAAATCAGTGGAAGTCCAGATTAGTCTAGGCTTAAATTATCCAAGCAGCTGCCATGAGTGAAGCTGAAGAAGCAGCAAGAAGCTTTTGATTTCCCTTTTTCCTATGCTTAGTGCACCTCTGCAGTCCCACAGTTGAGCATGTGGTCATATAGAGACATGTCTGAATGGTTTGGGGATCTGGGGCTTTTATGCTTCAACATATTTTTACCCATTTTATTCTTCTTGTAGCCATTTCTCACTTACTTTCCAAAACTAATGCATTCAGGCTTCCATTGAAGTGAACTACAACTTAGTTTGTAGATACAGATCTGGACTTGCTCAGATAGGTAAGAGATGCTCACAAATCAAACCCAACTCCTCTTGCAAGGACATTTGGTGGGTTTGATGCCAGAGGAGGTTGAGCTCTCTTTATTTTGAGCTCTGGTTATGCGCACTTTGATGCTTTGAGCCAAGTGAGGCCTAAAAGGTGCACAATGCCTGTTGGACATGAGAAGTAGAAGTGGCAACTACAGTAAGAGCTGGTTTGCCTGAGCTTCCTTTGCATTCGTCTGCACAGTTACAACACGGAGTAAGGGCTAAGGGCCGATGCTAAACGCGCTAATGCCAGTTTCCTCTCTGTCTCTCTTCCCTCCCCCTCCCGTCCTCAGGAAAGTGGGAATGTCCGTGGCATCAGTGCGACGTCTGTAGCAACCCTGCTGTTTCCTTCTGCGAGTTCTGCCCTCACTCCTTCTGCAAAGACCACGAGCAGGGAGCGCTGGTGCCGTCGGCGCTGGACGGCCGCCCCTGCTGCTCCACGCACGACCCCAAGTCTCCCGTGGCACCCGAGTACTGGAGCAAGATCAAGTGCAAATTGGAAGCACAGAACCCCGCTGAAGAAGCAAAGGAGTGAATTTGGTTACAAACAGCCAAGGGAAGGGGAGAAGAGAGGGGCAGGCAGGCGATGAACTCAAAAAGAGACTGCTGGACACATTCAGTCTTCGGCATCGTCGTGTGCGGACTGGGATCGGGACCATTTCCTCTGAGCGAGCAGAAGCAGGCAGTGGTGGTTGGGTTTTGTTGTTTGGTCTTTCTTTTACCCTTGAATGTGCTACAGCAGCTCTTACTGTGGGCAGCCAGAGACGTCTTGGCCTTCGAAGGAGAAACCTTTTGACAGTGAAAAGAATATTCCGTTTCAAAGCTGTTCTCTTGAGTGTAGAAAGCAAATCATAGCAGCATATTTATTTATTTAACTTCTGAAGGGTTTTGGAAGATCTGGCTTTGCTCAGGCATCATGGCTTTCAAAACAAAGCAGCAAAGCTAAGGTCACTTCCATGTCTAGTTTATGGCAAGGACAAAGCCTCCCCACTCTGTAATGCTGAGGTGCCACATGGGCAGATGTGGGGTTCAGACCAGGTGACCCCAAAATGCCTCTATCCCAGTGTTTACTTTTATAAGGCATTTGGAGAAGGTAGGTTATATTCATGTTAACCTGTCAGTGGTGTTGTCAAGCTTTTCCGATGAGGAATGAGGTGGGTGACTTCTTGGAAGTGCTCATAATGCCGGGTCTGGCATTGGTGAAGGAGGGCAGGAATTGCAGCTCCCTGCTGGAGCTGTAAGTGGGTGTTTACAGGCAGGTGGAAATGCAGAAAGAGCTTAATGGCGCAATGGTCGTTCCGTTATCCTGCCTAAGGTGGAAAACTCTTCCTGGTCAGGAGAGCCTCAGCCTGCAGCACACCGGGAACTGAAGTCTTAATCCTGCCCGTGGGAGTGCTGTCATTGAGTTCTGTAGAGGGAGGAGGACAGACACCTGCTCTGTGCGTAGGTATTTGTCTCCTGCCAGGTTTGTGGTTGTTTCCCTGCCGTTGCATTCGTGTGATTCCTTCCTCCTGCCTTCCCAGACTCCCCTTAGCTTCAAATCCAAGGAGATTTGAGCACTGAAGGGATCAGACCCATGTGTGTGTTTGCTTTGATTGAATGCTTAGGTATTATTTTTGCTGAGAGATCTTCTGGCTTTTATCTTTGTTAATGGAGCTAAGGAAAATCTCAGCACTTCTTCAATGAACAGGGTATTTTCTGCCTGGGTCACGGGCTGTGTTCACAGCAGCCAACTTGAGCCTCCTGAAACAGTTCTCTCTTGGATGTCCTCTGGTAGAGAGGCTTTTGAAGGGGCTGCTCCAGGAGGAGTAGGTTCCTTTAAGAACCTATTCCCTTCTCTTTCTTGTGCAAGGAGCCTGGAGAACTGCTTTCCCCTTTGGCGAGCCCTTCACCCAAGCACTGTGTGTCTCCCTTGCCCTGGTACAGTTAGAGCACACTTCTGACATGTGTACTTGAGAATGAGGTATAGAAGAGAAGGGGTGAATACCAAGTGTTGCTGGCATCTGGCTGATTGAAGCCTTTGGATTAAGAACCGTGTCTTTAGGGAACCTCCAGAAACGTGGTGACTTCTCAAGTTAAGCAAATCAAAGGCTGAAGAAGTACATGTGAGGTGGTAGAAGGTGCCTTGCCTCTGGCTGGTGTCTTAGCCCTCAGATTAGGGGTTAGAATCTGTTTGCGTGCAATTATACATGACAGAATACACTACAGTGCCATTAATTGAGCCAGCAGCTCATCTCCTGAGCACCCATGGGTGCTCGGGGTCTACCTGGGTGGGGGGGTCAGTTCTGGTACAGAGCCTCCTGGGCTCTGAGAAGCACTTCATCTTGTGGTCCATACTACAGAGAACGTCAGAAACACTAATGTTGCTTGAAAGCAGTGCTCTATTTTGGTACTTTTTACACAACAAAAAACCCTTTACAAAAAAAGGTCTTTCTTTTTCTTCCCATTTCCAGTGATAAATGTCTCTTTTTAAGCTCTGACTGGGGGTGTTTGCCCTTTTCAGCAGTTCCAAACATAGCTCTTGCTGTAGTAAGGCCCGATGTGTTTACTTCAGCTTATTTATTAGGCTTGATCATGTTCAGATGATGTTCTCTTGGGAATACAGAGCATGGCTGTGGGGTGAGTGCAGTTTTCACTGTGTCCATGGTGGGAATGGTGTGAGGGCACCAGGACCCCCTTCATGAGCACTCCACATGGTGGGGAGCAGAGGGGTGAGAGCCATGGACCGTCCTTCACCTCGCAGGCCACACGAAGGTTCACAGAAGGCTTAAAACCATGTAAAATGCTGTGAACTGAGGGTCGCTGCTGTTCCTGTGCCATGCACTTGAGGTCTGCATTTATTTTGTCCTCAAACTTCTTACAGGTGCTTCTTTTTTCCACCAAAAAAAACTAAGATTAAGCGTAGCCAAAACCTGGAGCAACAGGAGATTGGTTTATAAGGTGGTGAGCAAACAGCCTGAACTGGATTTCATGCTACTGGAGAGAAGGTGAATCTTTAATGTTCTGAGATAAGAAAACGCCTCCTTGAAGCATCTTTCATATCTGTAGGGTTGTTCTATTTGCCAAACACAATGTTCAAACACACATTTTAACCCCTTCTCAGCAAACTCGATAGTGATAATGGCATTCCTTCATAAGGAAGAGGTTTAATGGATGCTCTAATTGGCATCAAGGTGGGGGGGAGCTGTATCCTCAACTGGGAGAAGTAATATTGGGTGATAATTTGGCTGTTTCGTGCTGACACCTGGAAGAAATCCACAGGCCTGCTGTGATTTTGATTGAGAGCTTGAACCTGCTGTTGAAAACTCAGTTATCCCTTCGTCGCAACGCACTGTCACTCTTTTCCCTTGCTTTGCCTCCCGTTCCCAAGGGAGCACCACGCTCTGGCTCCCTCTCCATCACCCGCGTGCTCCCCTTTGGTGCAGCCTCAAAGCCGCCGTGTGAAGCGAACAGGATTTCGTTGTTTACTGGGGCTTTTACTCTAGGTTGCACCTTAGCACAGCACAGACCACGGCCCAAATGCTGGTTGACTCCCTCCATCCATGGTGCAAGCATTTAGTTGTGGCTTTCAGGTCATTTATGTAGACTTGTCCTCTCAATAGACTGTCGAAGGCATTTGCAGCTCAGGAAGGATAAAGCAAAAGGCAATTTGGGGGGCAAATTCCCTTCTCTGGTCACCACCCTGGTCTTGGAGATACCTGTTGAAATGGAATAGCAGGGCCGGGATGTTGGATTTCGGCCTTTCTTCTGAAGTAGTCCCTTCTTTGTATCTTTCATTTCAGGATAGAATGGGAAAGACGCAAGTCCTAGACGTACTGAACAGCATCAAATCTGTATATATTGAACCTTTACAGAACTATGTGGGTTGGGTGGGGAGGAGGGCGGGAGGGGGTTGTCCAGCGCTGGTACGAAGTAGTCACTTTAACATTGAAACCTCTGCCTCATTGAATTCAGGGTTTAATGTACTTGAAGCTCTGCGGTTCCTTCTACAGCTTTGTTGTGTTTGTTTTATTTATGCATTCTTTTTGTATCCTCCATTGAAAACGTCTTTTGCCTTCCCTCAAGTTCCTTCCTGCTCCCGCTGGACACTGAATCCGTGGCACATGGAAAGGGAGCAGTTTCCAGGCTCGAGAGGCGGCAACGTGGGGTGATGCCCATGTTCAGCTTTCGGGTTTCCCTTGGCTTTCCCTTACTTTTTTGTGTAGCAAAAGACCCATTTGCACTTCCAATACCCTCCTCCGCTTCAGATGGATTCGCAATGGCCTGAGTATAAAGAAGGTAAAAGATACCCTACTGATAAGGTGTTTCCTGTTATGTTCCATTCCTGAGTGTCCGGCTCAGGTTTTATTACCCCGTGAGGGGCTGTGCTGTGGGGAGAGGGATGCAGAGCCTCTGTGCTCTGCACAGCAGACTTTGTGTGCTTCATACGAACTCCAAAAGGGAAATCATGTTTGAATTTGCCAAAGCCATTCGCTCCTTCACCGCCTCTGCTGTGGTTCTGGCTCCCGGTTACCAACAGGCTATAGGGAACCATTCCCGATCTTGTCTCATTCCTGGTGTCACTCTTCCTTCTCAATCCAAGGGTGTATTGAGCGCGGGGCTGCCATTGGGATCCAACCCCGTTTGCACAGGACAGGTACGTGCAGATCCCGTTTCCATCCCCGTGCGCTCTCGAGCGGAGCGGTGAGGATGCCCTTTGTAGAGTCGTTCTCTCCATAGACTTGTATCTGTACCAAACCTTGTAGATCCTGTGAAACGTTCTTTTAAGGCAATCACTCGAGTCTTTCACAGCAAAAGCATCCATATTCACTGAAGCCGGTATCTTAAAGAGTCCTTGGGAGTCGCCTAGAAGCTCTTGACACTAAGGGGGTAGTGTTCACTTTCCCTGGCCATGTTCCATTGGGGCATTAACTGTATTATGACTTGATGTTGCCGCATAGACTTTGAGGTAGCCGATATTTGGGGGGTTTTGTTGTTCGGCCTATGTTCTGCATAGTGTGAAACCTGTAAAGCTTGGTTAACCCTGTACATAGGTAGCTGACTGTCACCTAGTTATAGCGTACCTAGCCTTGCCTGTAATATTCTAGCTTCTTACTGAATGTGTGTGATGGTAGGAACCATATAATTTTTGTACATTCTATTTCCGGAGATGTTGCCTTTTTTTATTTTACAACTCCTTTGGAATTCGGATGTGGTTTTTGCTTCCGTGAGGATTCATTTGGAAAGGTTTTTAAATGACATTCCACTGATCTGAACTTTTGCTTGAGGTTGACTTCAATAAATCGTTCTGAATGTTCCAACGAGCAAAAAGGTTTTGCCCTCCCTCTTGTCTTGGGGTGGGGAGGAAGAACGTGGGTTCACCCTGCTCCTGAGGGAGCTCCCTGTGTGGTTCCTATGGGAGCCGGGCCCCTCAGGGCTCCCTCTTGGTTCCTATGGCATCCCCCCCCCTCGGGGCTCCCTCTTGGTTCCTATGGCATCCACTCCCCTCGGGGCTCCCTCTTGGTTCCTATGGCATCCGCTCCCCACGGGGCTCCCTCTTGGTTCCTATGGGAATCGCTCCCCTCGGAGCTCCTTCATGGTTCCTATGGGATCCGGTCCCCTCGGGACTCCCTCCTGGTTCCCATGGGAACTGCTCCCCTCGGGGTTCCCTTCTGGTTTCCATGGGAACCGCTCCTCTCAGTTCCTATGGGATCCGGTCCCCTCAGGGCTCCCTCCTGGTTCCCATGAGATCCGGTCCCCACGGCGCTCCCTCTTTGTTCCTATGGGACCCGCTGCCCTCGGGGCTCCCTCCTGGTTCCCATGGGAACCGCTCCCCTCCCTTCCCATGGGATCCGATCCCCGCAATGGGCCAAGCGCCCTCCCCGCCCCTACGATGGGAAGCGCTGTTCCAGCGCCGTTCCGGCTCCGCCCCGGGCAGGGCGGTGCGGTGCGGTGCGGTGCGGTGCGGCCATGCGGCGGCGGACGGGCGGCGCGGCGGAGCTGGCGGCCGAAGCTGCGGTGCGGGCGGTGCTGTTGGCGGCCTTCGTGTGGGTGAGAGCGTGGCACGGCGCGGGCCCTGCACCGAGCCCCGGCCCCGCAGCCTGAGCGGTTCCCGTTCCCTTCCCTCCGCAGCGTCATGGAGTTCCTGCCGCCGTTCCAGCGGGTGGTGCAGCCCGAGGAGATGTGGCTCTATCGGAACCCCTACACGGAGGCGGATCGAGTGCCTGCGCTGCCCATGTTTGTGAGTTCCGCCCCCTTCGCTGCGGGTTTGCTCTGCGTCGCCGTAGAGGCGCAGCCCGGGTTTGGGTTTAAAGGGGCCTTAAAGCTCCAACCAACCCCTGCCACGGGCAGGGACGGCTTCCGCCGGAGCCTCCAACCTTGAGCGCTGCCGTGGATGGGACAGCCGCAGCTTCATTCAGCCCATTCCGGTGTCCCATCGCCCCTCACAAGGAAGCGCTTCTGCCTAAGAGCTCGTTTCAGTCTCCCCTCTGGCAGGTTAACCCCCCCCTTTGTAAAGCAGAGCCACCGCCTAAAGACCTATGCCAATACCCGTAGTTCTCTCAGGCGCTGTGGGTGTCCCTGGGGTGAAACCCCGCGGTCCCCAGGGAGGCGCTGGGTGATAATTGGGTTTCTCTGCATCAGCATCTGCTGTGGTTTTCGCTGACGAGCGGCGTAGTTGCTGCTGACACAGAGCCGCCGTTGGCTTTGCGTTCGGACAGACGTGCGGCGCTGGGAGAGGGCAGGATGCTGCTTGGCTTCGCTGTTGTGTCCCAGCGGGAGCGCTTCAGCCCGCTCTGCTCCCAGGCACCGACAGCCGTCTCCTTCCTTGGGCAGTTCATCGCCTTTCTGTCCCCTTTACTGCTCATCCTCCTGGCGAGGCTGTTCCTGAGCGCCGACCGGGAAGACACGCGGGATGCCTGCCTTGGTGAGCTGCTCCTTCCCCCCCCCACCCCCCGGAGCTGCAGCTCTGCTCTGCTGCCTGAGCCCAGGATGCTCCGAGACGGCTCCTGTGGGGCATAAGCGCTGTGCCGGGGAATGGTTTGGGTTGGAAAGGAGCTTAAGGTCGTCCGGTTCCAACCCCCTGCCATGGGCTGGGACGCCGCACGCTAGAGCAGGTTGCCCAAGGCTCTGCACTGCCAGGGATGGAGCATTCACCCCTTCTCTGTGCCAGCGCCTCAGCACCCTCACAGTAAAGAACTCCTTTATCTCCATCCTGAACTTCCCTGTTTCAGTCTGAACCCATCCGCCCTTGTGCTACCCAGTCCCTGATGAAGGGTCCCTCTCCAGCATCCCTGCAGCCCCCTTCAGACACTGAAGCTGCTCCGAGGTCGTGCCTCAAAGCAGCCTCACATCGCGGTGCTGACGATGGTGCTGATGTGACCTCTCTGCTCTCTCCCAGCTGCCAGTCTTGCTCTTGCCCTGAATGGGGTTCTTACAAATGCCCTGAAGCTCGTGGTGGGGAGGTGAGAAACTGTCTCCTTCCTCACTGCACCGTGCGGGAGGGGAGGCGGATCTGTGCCATGGCAGAGGCAAGGGCCAGAAGCTGGAGATGGACACACTCAGTGTGGACAGAATGTGTTCTTTCTGGCTGGAATGACCATTAAACATGAGAGCAGACCCCGGTGGGGATCCGGGCACCGTACGGATGGGCTCATTCACACAAGGGAGCGGGTGGGATGGTTTCATCTCCCCACCTTGGTTGCCTGCGCCGAGCCATGGGTGTGGGTGCTTGTTGGAGGGCTCGGGGGTCTCCTGAGCACCGTGCACCCGTGAGCTGTGTGCTTTGCCGCTCTGCCCTAGGCCACGGCCGGACTTCTTCTATCGATGCTTCCCGGATGGACGAGCGAACGTGGAGCTGATGTGCACGGGAGACTCCAGCGCAGTGACCGAGGGGCGCAAAAGCTTCCCCAGTGGACACGCTTCCTGTGAGTATTCCATGGCCCCTGCCTGCTGCAGCCCCTGACGGTGAGCCGTGGGGAGCCACAGCCTATGGGGAGGCCAAGCTCGGGTTTGCTTTACTCACCCTGTGGCTTTGGGTGCATTCTGTGGGGCTCGGCTTTCCCTCTGCAAAGCAACGGGGTGAAAAACTTCATCTGACGCTGCCTGCAACCGCTGGGATGAAGGATGCTCACCAAGGACCAGCTTCCGCGTCTCCATCCCTCCCGAGCCAATGCTTCCCATGGGCAGGACAGGCGTCCTCTGGCAGCCCCTCCGTGGCAGCAGGGCAGGGGGTGAAGCAACGCATCTCTCTTTCAGTCGCCTTCGCTGGTCTCGCCTTCTCTGCCTTCTACATAGGGGGGAAGCTGCGCTGCTTCACGCCGGGCCGGGGAGGCAGAGCCCTGCGGCTCTGCGCCTTCCTCCTCCCGCTCTTCCTCGCCACCCTCATCGCCGTGTCCCGCACCTGCGACTACAAACACCACTGGCAAGGTGGGTCTGAGAACCACAGAGTGCCTCGGGTTGGAAAGGAGCTTGAAGTCATCCAGTTCCAACCCGCTGCCATGGGCTGGGACACCTTCTGCTAGAGCAGGGTGCTGCGAGCCCCATCCAGCCTGGCCTCAAACACTGCAGGGATGGGGCATTTACCACTTCCTTGGGCAACCCATTCCGGTGCCTCCCTCACAGGGAAGAGCTTGTTCCTTATCTCCAACCTGACCTTCCCCTATTCCAGTCTGAACCCATCACCCCATGTGCTATCGCTCCAGTCCCTGATGAAGGCCCCTCTCCAGCATCCTTGTTGCCCCCTTCAAACAATGGAAGCTGCTCTGATGTCTCCGCACAGCTTCTCCAGCCCCAATGGTCTCAGCCTGGCTCCATTCGGGACCTGCTCCAGCCCCGGAGCATCCTCTTGGCCCCCTCTGGACTTGCTCCAGCAGCTCCATGTCCTTACGTTGAGGACACCAGAACTGCACACAGTGCTGCGAGTGGGGTCTCAGGAGGCGTCAGTGCCTCCCCAGGGGCACAAGTGGGTACCCTCAGTGCACGGGGTGCCCGTGGTGGGCTCTGAACATGAGGAGTAATCAACAACCCTTGGGCTTGGGGGCTTTCCAGCTGGAGAGCTCAGTCATGGAGCTTGTGAGGGTGAAGGGAAGTTAACGCTCCTCTGCTCTTGCCCACAGACGTGTTGGTTGGCTCAGCCATTGGCTTCGTGCTTGCCTACCTCTGCTACAGGCAGTATTACCCTCCCCTGACGGACTCCATGTGCCACAAACCCTATCTGTACGAACCCACGCAGCTGCCAGCACACCAAGAGAAGCCTCCAGCTTCCAGCTTCCACCTGGATATATAGGGATGGGCTCTGTCCTGCTGGTCCCTCGGTGCCAGGGCAGGAGAAGGCTTTGGGGTGGTTGATGGTGAGAAGTGGCTCCATCAGATGAGGATGAACCTCTGATGCTGGTGCTGTGCCTGCTTCATTCAACCACAGCCTGTAGGCAGCCAAGGCACCCACAGGGTGCAAACCTGCGGCACAGCCCAGCCACAAAGGGTCCTGAAGCAAGAAGCAGAATGGGACAAGCTGGTGTGCCCCATCCCATGGGTGTTCTTATCACCATCGGGCACCTCCCTTCGGTCCCATCCCTCCCCGTGGGAAGTGCATCCCCAAGGGCAATGCAGGACCTGCTCTCGGTGTCTTTCCAATCCCAGCTGAGCTCGTAGGCGGGAATGAGCACGAGGTTGAGGTCTCTCTACCCACGGGTTGAGTTGGGGAGAGGGAAGACGAATCCAGCGTGTGTTACGTGCGTTACCGTGCCGGCCCCGACCTTTTCTGACGTGCCAAATAAAGGAGCTTCGCTTTTTTACATGAGCTGTGCTCCTAAAGGCTTTCTTCCAATGATTGGGTTTATTGCTGTGCCGTAGGTGTTCATTTGCTACCTCTTTCCTTGCCGGCTTTACTATGGTTGTAAAGAGACGAGAGGCCAGCAGAGGATGCAGAGGTGGCTGACAGCAGCCCCTGCGCCGTGGGCTGTCTGCTCAGGCAGGGGAAGGGGTCGAGTGCTGCAGAGACCCCCCCAGCACCGGTGTAAGTAGTGACCTGGCACTGGGCCCCCAAAGGCAAAGGTGAGGCTGCAGCACGTGAGGCTCAGGATGGCAGTGATGGAATTCCACCCCATTAGCAGCAGCTTACAGAAGCAGCTTGACTTCCCCCTAAGCTTGTGCCTGTATGGATTCTCCAACCCCCTTCCTTCTCCCCGCAGCCGTGCACACACCACAGTCAGCTCCTTATTTAGTTTGGCTTTTACTGGAAAAGACGTTAAACAACATTAAAATGTATTCAGCTTCCTGTTAACAAAGTGCATAACTTAAGCAGCTGATCGAGAGTCGCCTGGGAGCTTCCTTCCCCTCCTCTCATCAGGCACAGGACCGAGCAGCTTGTCTGCGGTCAGGTAAAGAACAGATCCTCTTCCTTCGGGAGGGGGGGAAGGCTGCAACCAAAACCTTTCCAATAGTGCAAATAACGTGGTACAGGGGAGGATGAACAACAACAAAGAGGCGGTGGGTGAAGGCCCCGTACCCCACGCAGGGCAAGCATCAGTGGCAGGGGAAGTGGTTTGTTCTTCCAAAGGCCCTGACGCCATCAGCGCAGCGGCTGCAGGCTCGGTCCAGGGGTGCCGTGGTCATAGGAGGGATCACCAGAGGCTCCTTGTCCCCCTTAGAGCAGAGCCAACCCATCACAGCCCGCACTGGCGGCACTGGGACCATGCAGCAGCAGTTCAAGAGGATGACAGCGGCTGGTGGACACGTTCCTGCTCGCTCTATGGCGGCTGCTTCACCTCCCAAAGCCCACGGTCCTCGGGTCCGGTGCTGTTGCGGCAGGGGGAAGGCTGCTGCGGTGCTCTCCACGCTGCGCAGTGTTAAGGCTTTGATTCCTCGAGGTCATAAGCTATGAGGTTCCTCACTAAGCCAGAGCAGTGCTGGTTCCTAGCCCCGAGCCCTGCTCTGCTTTGGGTGCTAGGGGAGTTAATGTGGTCGCGCAGGAGGTGCAGGGGTAAAGTACCTGCTGCCATAGGGAATCACAGTTCAGGTGCTGGGGGAGAGCAGAAGTGGTTTCCTTTGATGGTTTTATCCCTCTGCCCTTACCCTAAACGAAGGAAACTCATCTCCAGGGAGCAGCGAGTACTTGGGAAGCAGCATGCGGGACACGGCAGCAGAGGAGAGAGGAAGGCAGAGGAGAAATCTGGACCTTCCTGGTGAGTGAATTGGATCTAAGGCGGCAAAAGGAGAACACAGGAATGGCTGCTTGAGGGCAAACCAATGCACCCAGCAACTACCAGCAAGAGAACATAAGGAACAGCACGGGAGGTGTGGAGCACAGGCCACGTGTATTCAATCCACAGGTCGTTTCCTCATGGATTGAACCCATGGGAATGCAGTTGCTGCTGCCCTTATCTTCCGCAGCAGTGGTTTATTGGGTCGTCTTGTCCAATAGTGCTTACGTGCAGGATAAGAGGAGCCAAACGTGCTGACACCCAACCTCCTGCCTGTAAATAAGGAACATCATTCCCTCAAACACCAATGTCCTCTGAGGTGTCCTAGGAAATGCCGGGTGTAGGTGAGGTGACTTACATCAAGTGGCCACAACAGCACGGGGTGCTCACTGGCTCCCTGGCAAAGGCTGATCCAGTGTAATGCCTTGCGTCTGGTAGATCTCCTTCAGGACCAGCAGAACGGTGTCCTCCGACTCCCTGGATGAGGAGGAGGAGATGGCATTTAGAAGGGGATGCTTCCCTCCACACTGTTAGGATGGCTGTGGTGGTTCTGGGGTAGGGGCAGCGCTCAGCACATGTAAGGAATGGGCAAGAACTGGTCTTCCTCTACCCCTACCCACTGTCTATGCGTTACGGGCAGAGTGCATCTTGATGACTCAGTTAAGGCTTTTCTTACATCGTTGGCTTTAAAAGGGAAGGCACTCTGCTTCCATCAGCCGGGAATCTGAACCTTGAGCCTTACCAATAGCAGAGGTGCCCTTGCAGTGCAAACAGGTACTCGTTGAAGCTCTCTATCGGCTTCTCCTGCAGCACGTAGTCTATGCGATTGCCTCCGTTCAGCCTCCCCACGTTAATGGGGGAGGCTTCTTCCTTCACTGCTGGGGGGGGCTCCTCTGCCTTTGTGTCTGAAGGAAACAAAGAGCAACCTGGTTGAGCCCCAGCACCCTGCTCCATGGGCAGGTCACAGCACTGCATCCCTCCATGGGCACGTCACAGCACTGCATCCCTCCATGGGCACATCACAGCACTGCATCCCTCCATGGGCAGGTCACAGCACTGCATCCCTCCATGGGCACGTCACAGCACTGCATCCTGCTCCATAGGCAGGTCACAGCACTGCATCCCTCCATGGGCACATCACAGCACTGCATCCCTCCATGGGCATGTCACAGCACTGCATCCCTCCATGGGCACATCACAGCACTGCATCCCTCCATGGGCACATCACAGCACTGCATCCCTCCATGGGCACGTCACAGCACTGCATCCCTCCATGGGCACGTCACAGCACCCCAATACTCACCTGGCTGCTTCTCCGTGCTGGCCTCTGCCTCTGCTTCACCTTCAGTGCTCGCTGCCTCCAATGCCGGCAGCGGGGCGCGGGTGAAGGACTGCCAGGCCACCCGCAGGGACCCCAGGAGGTTGTTCTTCAGGTCCACACTCATGCGAGTCAGCCCTTCCTTCAGCTCTGAAAGGCAGCAGGGATGGGGTCAGGCTGGGGACCAGCCCAGCATAAGGAGAGCACAGGGGGGGGAGAACCAGCAACCAGCATAGGGGGAGAGGGGTTCTCCTTCACCCTACCTAAGTGCATCCTCTTCCTGCCCTTATGGTGGGGCAGCAGCATGGGCTCGAACTCCACATCCGGGACGATCATGGGCTCTATCCTGTACGCCACCGGGTCGAACTGTACGAGGAGGAGGACAGTGAGCGGTGCTCCACGTGCCTCTCCCACTGGGAAGCTCTGGTTCTTATACCTACAGGGTGGAAGATGTTGAAGAAGCCTTTGCAGGTGGGCAGGCTGTAGTTCGGGTTGATGCGCTTCACTCCTCGCACCGTGAGGAACATCCCGATGGGTGACCCAAAAGCAAAGAAGATGCTGGGTTTGTAGTTCAGCTGAGGGTAGTTCGCTGACACCTAAGGAGAGATGGAGATTTGGGGGTGTTTCGTGAGCTGCTGCCACAAGCACCTCGTCGCTGCAGTTAGAGCAGGGTGCCGAGGTACCTGTCCTAAGCCAATGTCCCGGTATTGGCAATTCCTGCCATCATCCGCGTGGTCTGGGCTGGGCTGTGATGGGGACCTGCACTCCTCGTGCTGGGGAGCTGCTGAGCTCTGGTCCTGCGGCAACACAAATGAGAAACCCACAAGTGTAGCTCCTGCAGTGAGCCCATGGGCAGGAACATGAGACAGCATCCCAGGGCAGCATCCTGCTCCAGCTCCATCCTCTACCACCGTTACCAAGTCCTCCTGCTCTGTTATCACCCTTACAGACCACAGGATAACGTGATCCTGCAGCAGTAACACCAGCGTAACACATAGGAGCAGCAATGTCACCCGGGAACAGGTGGGAATGGGAAGCTGGGATGCTTGGACCCCGATGAACACAAGCCACGCAGAACACAAACCTGCGTCTGCCTTTTGGAGCTGATGTAATGGAGTATCTTCACCCTTGGTCCTAAGGGAATTCCCATTTCTTTCAGGTTTGCCTCTGTGCACAAGAACTGGAAAACAAGGAACCCAGAGTACAGGAGCAGGGTGGTGTGTGCTCTTCCTGCTGCACTCCACGTGTACTTGGTACCAGGAAGATGTGCAATGGGTGAGAGCGGGAAGAAAAGCACAGAGGAAACCCAAGAGGCATCAGAAGAGGACTGCTCCTTACCAGTGCTTGCCCATCCATCTTCTCCTTCTCAAAAACCTCACAGTATTCCCACAGCTCCAGCTCCTTCAGGATTTCTTTTACATCCCCCACACCCCTGTTGCTCGCTGCTGTCCTGGCCCCCTGTGAACAGCACCATCAGAGATCACGCTTGTTGCTCCCTTACCTTCTCCTCTGCCTTTCGGATTGTCTCCCCTTCCCAAGCAGCAGCGGCAGGAGCTTGGTTGGGTGATGCTGCCCTCGTACCTCTTTGTGCTCATCCTCCTCAGGAGCAGCTTTCTGGTTCGTCAGGAGATCAAACAAAATGAGGGACCCTGGAAACCGGGCCCAGGCAGAGCATCAGCATCTGGGCAGGGAAAAGCCCCCATCCTTGGTGCTCCGAGCAGTTCCCTGGGGTGAAACCCCTTACCCAAGCTGTGCCCCGCAATGGAGACCCCCCCTTTGAAGAGCGGGTTCCTCTGCAGGAAGAGCTGGTAGAGGCGGTTCATTTCGGATGCCACCGTGTCCACGATGGTCTGGCAATAGGTGGAGCTGTTGTAGAAGAAAACGTCCAGGATGGTGTCGTTGATGAAGTGACGCAGCCGATTGATGCTCGGCAGAGTGATCCGCTCCAGGTCGCTGCGGGGAGGAAGAGGGAGCTGTAGTCAGGGGGGCCAATGAGGCCACCGCGGTCCTAAAGCAAAGCGTGAACTCAGAAAGGGATTGTCACCATCTCAAAGGGCAGGGGCCGGAGCACAGTGTGATGGGAACGGCTGAGGGACCGGGGGGGTCAGTCTGGAGAAGAGAAGGCTCAGGGGGGACCTGATCACTCTCTGACAGGAGGATGGAGGCAGGAGGGGGCCGGGCTCTGCTCCCAAGGAACAAGGGATGGGACAAGAGGAACCGGCCTGGAGCTGCCCCAGGGCAGGGTTAGATGGAGCTGAGGAACAATTCCTTGCCCAAAGGATGCTCAGCATTGGAACTGCCCAGGGCAGTGCTGCAGTCACCCTCCCTGTCAGCGTTCACACACCGTGTAGAGGAGACCCTCAGTGCCGTGGGGTCAGTGGTGGCCTTGGCAGTGCCGGGGTAACAATTGGACTCAACCTTAAAGCTCTTTCCCAACCTGGCTCATTCTATGCCTGCCGTCATCCAGGTGAGAGCATCCTGCTGTCCGCAGCCCTGCACTCACAGCTCCCCCTTCAGCAACCACGGGAATAAGGCGAGGAGGAGGCTGTGCCTGCGCTCTGCCCCTTCCCAGGATGGAGGAGGCGATGCTGGGGCACACTTACACGTCCACCCCGGTGGAGTGCAGGGAGCTGTGCCAGTTGACGGGCAGGAACTCCACGCGCCCGATGTGCTGCTGCTCCTGGGCTCTCCTGAAGTGCGCCTGCAGCATGCTCAGGGAAACGCTCCTGAAGTCATTCACTGCAAAAGAGCAGCGACCCTCACCCAGGGGAGGCTCCAGGATGAGCCACATCCACAGGGCTTAATGCGACAACGGAAGGAAAGATCATTACCGAGGGAAATTCCCCCCCCCCAGGGGCTTTAATCTGCTGCCCTAAGACCTTCAGTCTTTAACTGAGGGAAGGCTCCATGTCCTTCCATGTGTGGTTACCGGATTCCGCTGTCCCATCTGGAACAAGCCTCCCTTCCACGTGGGCAAGGCTTTAGCACCGCAGCAGGATAAGGAAGGTACTCTTAGGAGTTTAAAACCAAGGAAGCTGTTGTGAGGGTGCGTGTGTTAGAAAGGGAATCCTAAGCTGGGGGGGAAATGAACTTGGAATGACTCGGTTCTGAGCGAGAAACACTGATTTCCTTCCTTCCACGTGGTTTTGCAAACAGGTTCATGGACGAACACACAGAATGGATGGTGTTGGAGCAGAGGTGTGTTTTGTGGGAACCAGAGACTGAACATCTCAGCTCCTTTGATCCTTGCAAGTTAAATCATGCCAGGCTTCCAGGCAGTTTCAGGATCACCACTCCTGCAGGACTGAAGCGCTCTAACAACGAGCAGGTCAGACCAGAGTTACTTGGTTTAGCACCCAACTCCAGTACTCAGCAGCAGAGGATGCTCGGAGCAGGATGCGAGCCCAGGAGCCCTTCCTGGTGCTCCCCACTGCAGCCAGCACATACAGCTGAGCACCAGGGTGCTGTGAATGCACCCTGAGAGCGTTCTGCTTTGTCCACACAGACGAGGGCTCAGTACCTGCACCCAGAGCAGCGCATGGGACGCGCACCCATCCGGGTCTGCACCTACCGCACTGGACGATGCTCCTGAAGCGGATGTCGCAGGCTGGCCCGATCCCGTGCACCACGAACACCAAGTGATCGATCTGCAGCGGCTCCCCTGGGGAGAGAAGAGCAATTCCCCTTGTCCCATCCCTACATCCCTGTCCAAAGCCCCTCTCCAGGTTTCCTGTAGCCCCTTTTAGGCACTGGGCTCCCTGGAGCGCGTTTGCTCCCACTCCTGAACTATTTGTCCTGCTCCACTCACCCTGGGACAAACAGGACAGCAGAGGAAGGTGAGGCTGCTCATCCCTTCTGTCACCATGCCGGCAGCTCATTCCCACCCAGTGTAAGGAGAGGGCTGGGACCATCTGCCCTGTGCCACCCAACCCGGCTCAGCAGCGACTCAGGTGGAGTTGTCTGGTTTTCTATCTCCCACACACTTTAGTTTGCAAACCTACTTCCCTGATGGCACGCACGCATGGAAATGAAGGGGTCAGACTGGAATAACTGCTTGTCCTCCCCTTGGGAATGCGTCCTGATACCTGAGTGGGAGCTCAGGGGCAGTTGGGATGGGACAGAGCTGACACAGCTCCCGAGATAAGGGAGAGCATGGGCCGCAGAAAGTAGGAGATAACCCCTGTGTCCCTCCATGGAAAGAAACTCCCCTCCTTTACAAACACACTCCAAGACCCTTCTCCCTGTGTGCCTGCTGCCTCTGCACATCGGTTACGCTGCAGGCTCTGGTGCTAGGAAGGATCCTGAAAACCATCATGGATCATGGGAGCTTTGTGCCAGGCTTTTTGAGTGGCCGGGTTGGAAAAGGCTTTGGATGGGAGGGAGGGAGGGAGGGAGAAGCGAGCTCACCACTGGGGATCTCAGCAGCGATGTTTTCTACTCCCCTCTTCACAGTCCGAGGTCGACCTTGCTCTGTAGGTGTTGAGCCCCACTCGTCGGAGGTGGCAGCGGGGTGGTAGTGCACCATCAGCTTGGAAAGAAGAGCCTGTCATTGAGCTGCCCGCGGCTGAGCAGAGGGGATGCTCTGGGAGGTGACACGGGGTGAAGCAGGCTCTGCTGGCTCTGACACAGGCAGGAGAGGGTAATGATGGGGCAGAACTGGATGCTCAGCAGAGATGGGGAAAAGATCTTAAAGCCACAGCAAAAAGCCAGCACGGGAGAACAGCAGGGATGTCCCTGCTGGTCCACACAAAGAGTCAAGGCCAAGCTGGAGCAACCTGGTGCAGTGGAAGGTTTGGAACTGGAGGAGCTTTAAGGCCCCCTCCAACCCAAACCGTGCTGTGACTCTACGGTCACCAGGCACCTCCTCACCTTTGGGTTGTGCAGGATAATGATTTCCCTGCTAGGGGACTCCAGTTTCTTCTTCCACTCATCCTGGGTCACAGCAGTCATGTAAGCTTCCTACGGAACAGAACACCTGTGAGTCAGCTGAAAGTATTCCCATGAATATTCCACCACTTGGGATACTCCCCACCCATTTTATGGTATTTCTTATCAACACACATTGCAAAAGAGGCGGAGAAATCAGAAACAGGGTCACCAGAGAATCACCTGCAAGAGAGCTTCCAAGAAGCCAACACCAGCAGCAGACTTCCAAATCCATTTAGATTTGCATTGTTTGGTCCATCAGAATAGACATTAGTGCAAAGATGTGCATTTTTATACCTATACATATGTAGAGATGTGTATATATATGATGAGTGTATACATATATATGAGATGTGTGTATATATATATACGAGATGTATAGATATCATATATATCAGACTTCCAAATCCATTTAGATTTGCATTGTTTGGTCCATCAGAATAGACATTATTGCACAGATGTGTATTTTTATACCTATACATATGTAGAGACGTATATATACACGATTTGTCTGTATATATATATGAGATGTGTATATAATCTGAGATGCATATACATATGTAGCTGTATCTTTCCAAAGCCTCCAAACCCACACTGTGCTCAGTGGGTTTCTCTTTCCCACATCCCCAACTCCCTCGGCTTGGCTGTGATTGCGGCGAGGATGATTCTCCCAAGGAGGGTCAATGTGGAGCCAGGGCAGGCAGGGGCAGGACAACCCGGAGCAAAGCTGCTGCAGGGAGGCTGCAAGCATGGAACGTGCAGCAGGAGGATGCGTCCTGGCTGGGGAGGGCAGGGGAAGGGGAGCAGCAGCCTGGGAGGGAGCTGGTGGCAGCGCTCATGGTTGCATTAATCGGCTGCGGAAAGGCCGTGCCAAAGCCTCTTTCAAGTTCATGTCCTCAGGAGTCACTGTGGTGCCAGTCACCCCGTGGGGAGTTTGGGACATCAGGGCCAGCACTGGGACAGCTTCCAGTGTCTGAAAGGGGGTACAAGGACGCTGGGGAGGGACCCTTCATCAGGGACTGGGTAGCACAAGGGGGGATGGGTTCAGATTGAAGCAGGGGAAGTTCAGGATGGAGATAAAGAAGTTCTTTAATGTGAGGGTGCTGAGGCACTGGCACAGAGAAGTGGTGAATGCTCCATCCCTGGCAGTGTAGAGCCTTGGGGAACCTGGTCTAGTGTGAGGTGTCCCTGCCGATGGCACTGGATGACCTTAAGCTCCTTTCCAACCCAAACCATTCTGACTCGATGACAAGACGGATGCTATGAGGAGAGGCTTTTTTACCTCCAGTTCTTCACTGAAGGTCTCCGAGTAGGGAATGTACTTATTGTCCTTGTCTCCCTTGTAGAACCACGTGCAGCGGCGCACCTCGGACACCTCCTCCTCCCAGTACACAGCGACGCACTGCCGCTTCTTGAGGTGCACATCATACCTCCCGCCTGACGTCGGGACGACCACGTCTTCCTTGTCTTTCCCTGCAGGAACCAAGGCCTGGCGTTACGCACGGGAGGACCAGAGAGGCAGCTATCGGACTGCTGTGTGCCACAGCACAGCACAGGGATGAAACTGGGGCATCTGTGGGCAGCACACACAAGCATGCATGAGCAATGGCTGTAGACACTAAGGTTCTCTGTACCCAAGCACAGAGAACAGCATCAGGATCAGACTTCCCTCAGAGGCAAACGGTAAGAAGAAGGCATTAAGCTACAACCATCTTCCTACGGGAAAACATGAAGCTGCGGCCCTGGGAAGGGTGATGCTTCACGGTGGAGGTGCAGGGCTCCGGCCTCAAGCCATTCCCCTCTAAAACTCCACACAGATCCCAGCACAGACTCCCAGTTCCATGAGTTCTGCTGCCTGTGGGCCCGTGCCAGGCTGTGCCCGGCTCAGCCTCTAATCCAGAGCATCCCCAGGGAGGGAGGACGGGAGCGGTGGATGCAGCGACGCTTTGAGGTAGGTGATGCTTGGTGGCACAAAAGGCCTCATGGCAAGTGATGCTGCTTGGAGCAGACCCCGGTGCCGTGGCAGAACCATCCAGGAGCAGGCAGAGCACCCATCACACGAGGAAAACCCCTACTGGAACCACCCCCCAGTGCTCTCCCATCGCAGCTTTGCAGGGAGATGATGTATAATTTAGAGCATCTCTCGAGTGAATGAGGTCAGACCATTGAGTGCAGCCACAGCGTTGTTATTCACATGTTTTCAGCAATAGGAGTAGGCACATTGCCCAAAAACAACTCCCAGCTTAAAATTCCCCAAGGGAACAACGTCGCATCCCCGATGAACCGCATGGACGTGCAATGGGAATTGCCCTCTGATACTGGACACCGCGCACCCCCCCACCCCCCCCCCAGGCCAGCTCCGTGCAATGGTTTTTAAGCGCAAGCACTGGGTCTGCAAACCCAAAGAGCAATGCGAAAACGGCAGCGATGGAGCTGGAGGGGAGCCCCCGGCCGCGGATGGAGCCGTGCCCCCCGTCGGGGCTGTCACCCCCGTACCTGCACCGTGCGCCTCCTCCAAGCGCGCTGAGTCCTGGGCGCTGAACGGGATCCAGCGCTCCCTCCCGTCCGTGACCTTGCAATAGAACCAGTGCGGAGCCACCGCCTCGTACCCGCCCGCGGCGTCCGGCTCCGCGCTGCCCGACGGGGGCTGCGCCTGTTGCGGCTCCCGGGCGGCCATGGCGCGGGGATGGGGACAGGGCTCCGCTCGCAGCCCTCCCCCGGCACCGCGGCCCGGCCGCTGCCCGCCCCGCTCCTGCGCACACGCGAGTCCGCGCGGCGCTGCCCGCACAGCGGCTGCCGGTACCGACGCGGCGGATCCGGCCCCGGGGCCAGCGCAGGCCCCGCTCCGGGAACGGCGACCGCCCAGGCTGGGGCGGTGCTCCCGGCGCGGACCGCCCCGCACAGCGCCGTCACGAGTGGGGCGGGCGGGACAAGAGGAGGGGCCCTGCCCGTAACCTTGCCTGCGACATCACCCGTAACCCTGCCTGCAACATTGCCCATAACCCTGCCTGCAACCCTGCCCGCAATCCTGCCCATAACCCTGCCCGCAACCCTGCCCGCAATCCTGCCCATAACCCTGCCTGCAACCCTACCAGCAACCCTGCCTGCAACCCTGCCCGTAACCCTGCCCGCAACCCTGCCCACAACCCTGCCTGCAACCCTGCCCGTAACCCTACCCACAACCCTGCCTGCAACCCTGCCCGTAACCCTGCCCACAACCCTGCCTGCAACCCTGCCCGCAACCCTGCCTGAAACTCTGCCTGCAACCCCTGCCTGCAGCCCCTGCCTGCTGCCTGCAACCCCTGCCTGCAACCCTGCCTTCAATCCTGCCCACTGCCTGCAGACTCTGCCTGCAATTCCCACCCCCAACCCTGAATGCAACCCCTGCCCGCTGCCTGCAGACTCTGCCTGCAATTCCCACCCATGACCTTGTCTGCAACCCCTGCCTGGTGCCCACAACCCTGTCTGCAGCCTCTGCCTGCAGTCCTTTTCACACCCCTACCCCTGGCCCCTGCCTGCACCCCTGCCCACAGCCACAGCTCTGGCAGCAGCCCAAGTAGGTCCACATCCAAATGTGGACCCAGGCAGGCAATGCCGGCGCTCATTAGGACTCCCTGGCCTAAGCCTTAACTTGGTGCTGATGGTTCCACCCCTGAGCCATTGCCTCCTGTGCATGGTGTGGGCAAACACTGGGGCACGGGGTGCCCTGCGGCCGAAACCACAGGACGCTGATTTCATGTTTGCTTTCCCATCCTTCCGTGCCCTTTTGGCCTTTGCAGGGATTGGGAAACCCTCTGCTCTGACGTGTGCTGCTCACAGGAGCAACCCAGGAAGAAGAGCTTGGATCCTGCAGAGAGGAGCCTTGGGATAGAGCCAGGCGCTCTCATCGGGGGGTTGGCGATGGGGTGGATGCTGTAAGAGAAACCAGGAATTGCCATCCCAGCGCTCACCTCTGCCACAGCCATCGCTGAAGTGCCCAAGCCCTCAGTTCTGCAGCTGATCCCTGCTCTTCGGCTCAGCTTGGGGGAGTAAATCTATCTGCCTAAGGACCAGACCCAGCCTTGTCTCCTCACTTGTCTCTGTTGGTTGTAAGGATGCTAACAGCTATTTCAGGTTATAGAGATGGTAACTGCCATTTCAGGTTATGGGTAACAGCTATTTCGGGTTCTAGAGACGGTAACTGCTATATCAGGTTATCGATATGGTAACTGCTATTTCAGGTTATCGATGTGGTAACTGCTATTTCAGGTTCTAGAGATGGTAATTGCCATTTCAGGTTATCGGTAACTGCTATTTCAAGTTACAGAGATGGAAACCTCCGTTTCAGCCCACTCTCTTCAATGTGCTTTTAACTCAAGGTTTACATAACCCTCTGCCAAATCCTTCCCACATGCAGGAAGTTCAGCTCCGGAAAAGGAAATCTCTAAAGGAATATGTTACCTCCATAGGTTCAGCACTAGAACACAAGGGAAGAAACCCTCCTCCTCCTGGGTTCTGCCTTGCTGGAATGCCACGCACGTGCTTCCAGCTCTCCTTGTGATAAAGGCATCGCTCTTACCACGTCTCCACAGCAGGAGACCTTTGTCTCAGTCCACAGAGCACTGGTGATGCAGCAGCTGAGCACGGGGTTTGGAATCTCTCCTAACCGACTGCATTGCAGGGCCCACACTCCTTATGCAGCTGAACCTACCTACTCCTTTCCCGGGCAGCTGATAGGGGAGGGAAACGTATATTGGAGCAAAGAGGATGCAATAAGCAATGCAGGTTTGTTCCTGATGGGATTCTTGCTCCTGAAACACACACAGAAAGGGAAGATGCAGTCAGCTCCTTGGATTCTAGGCTGCCTGAAGCTGGCTGCAGGCAGTGATTTGCTGTCAATGCCACATCCTCTACAAAGCTGCAGGACTGTCCTGGAGAAGTCACTCTGCACTGATTGATTTTGCTTTCCCTGTTGAAATAGGACTTGCACCACCTCTTGCGACAACACATTCCAGGCTTTTTGGCTGATCCCGCCCAAAGGGAATCCAAAAGCTTGATTTCAACAGCTACGCCAACAGAATATAACAACACATGTGGTAACAGGAGGGTAAAGAGCTCCCCAGAGCACAAATGTTCCATCCCTACCACAGAAAACAAACCCAAAGCACAGCCTAATTCCTGCTGGCGCTGCTGCCTTTATCGGAGAAAGAGCAGTGGCATTCCCTGGGGCTGGACCATTGCCTTCCATGAGCTCTGCTAACCAGGACAGTGATTTACATCTCCAGTATAGCCACTCAGAAGTCCTATTCTCGGCCTGACAAGAGGATGGAATCAAATCGCATCCAAGCGCTTACACATCCCGGGACACTCGTCCCCTCCTTGGCTCACCTCATTCCTGCAGGCTGACAGCCACATGTGCTCACAGACACATCCAAGGAGCAGCAAAGGTCAGTCCCTTGCACACAGCCCCGTCTGGGAATGACGTGGGATCTACCCGGGTGCCTTGAGGCCACGGGCCGGCCATCAGAGCCATGGGTGATGGCTCCTGGAGCATCTGTGGTGCTTGGGAGGCGGTGGGGACCCCAAAGCAGGCACTCTCAGAGGTAACGCGGCCGCAGAGACAGCCTGGCTGGTGCTTGGTCTGAGTTACACAACCTCCCCATACGTTCCTTTCAAAGAGAAGAGACTTTGAGACACCCTAATTACAAAATAACATTCAAAAGGTGTCAGGGTTTATTATCTCGTCACACACAGCAATGATTCACTCCACGTGTGGTGCAACCAGAAGGTTAACAGGAGGATGGGCTGTTCCCTTCCCCGATGGCCTCGGCAATGGGATACCTGCAGTAGGTGGGAGGATGTTACCATTGAAAAGTGGATTTTCATCCAAGTGACCTGGAAAACTTCCCATTGTTTCAGGACGCCCTTCTCCAACACCATTCTTCTGCTCACGCCTCTCCTTTCCAATGGCAGGACAATGGGGGTCACCATGCACAGGCTCATCAGGACAGAGGAGGCACAGCACAACACAACATCACCTTGCAGCCATGAGCTGCCAACATGGTCCCCTTCTGCAGCACTGCAGTGTTGAGTGCACTAAAGCCAAAGGATACCCCACAACGACACGGAAGGTGAGGAAGCTGAAGATGCACACAGTTAAGGACAAGCCTCAGGTCATGGCTGCGCGCTGCAGTGTGGTTGGTACCGCATCTCACAAGCGTTTTGGCTCTCTGAGGAAGGGCTGTGGCTACAGATTGGGCCTGTACAGCGATGGAGATGGAGAGGATGCAGAGCCCTCTGGGTCTCCCCATGGAGACCTTTACATCGTAGGTACCTCGGTGGTTCTGCTTCTCCAAATCAACAATTCAGTCTATGGCTTCAAACCTCTTTTAGTTCATCTATTGCCAAGTTATCAGCTGGGGCTGAGCTCCTGGGGTTGGGTTTCGGTGGCTTTGTTTCATTTGGAAGTCAGGGTTTATTGCTATTCCATTGTCAACAGTGCGTAGCAGAGATTTAACTCTTTGGAAGCTCCACACCAGGCCGCGTGTTGTGGCTGATGTGCTTTCACAATCCCTTCCTTTCCAGTTTTTCCAGTATGGCCTGAATTCTATGGACGGATTCTTTCCTGGCCTGCCGAACACTGTCCTGGCCACCAGTCTCCACGGAATCCAGTTCCAGCAGCAGCTTGGTCAGCATCTCCTCCAGCAGCCGGTAGGATTTATCCGTCTTTTTCCCTACAAACTCATCCACCTCCTCCTCCAGCTGCTCAGCCTCCCCCATAACATGGAGGATCCTATGAATTCCCGGCTGGATGGCCGCGGAATGCACTGCAGGTTGGTGCTCACCAGGTTTAAGCTCCCTGTTGCCAGCCCAAGGCTTCCGAGGCGTGCTGTCATAGAGCTGGGGCTGTGCACTGTAGTGCACCTTGGGGTGCGGGGGGGCTGGTTTGTGGTCATTCACTGTCCCACAGGGCTGGTGATTGCCATCGGGGTAGTAGCTGTGATGATCTGTACCGTGCTCAGGTTTATCATAAGCAGCGTCCTAAGGCAGGAGGAGAAAAAGCCTTTTAAGTGCATTTGCCTAAAAGCCAAGGGCTTCTCTCTTATCTGACACTTGCTTTGAGCCATGCTCGGGGGGGGGGGGTGACCGGGCAGTGATACGGGGAGCTTCTTCTACACGGTCACATGCCGTTATGCTATAACACACCAGGACTCAAGTCCTGCCAAGAGGACCCAAAGAGACACAGGACCCATACCCCAGTCCTGGACCACTAAAGAGCGCATCCCAGCAAGAGGAATGTGGTTGGAAGCAGCGGGAGCTGCTGAGCACTCCTGAGGAGGGGACATGTCAAAGAGGTTCCAGCAGGGTCCTGTTTGGGTACCGCAAAGACACTTCTGTGCAGCTAGCTGTTCCCAAGGGATAGCAGCGCCCATCCCTAAATCCCTGCTGCAGAGTCATTTATCTCCTGATCAAACCCAGACATGAACAGACCACACCAAAAGCATCCTTTCCTTCTGGTTGTGGCTTAAAACATTCCTCAGTAAGGGATGGCTGTGCCCAAAACAAGCACTTGAAGAGTAACTCCAGAGGCTGCAGATTGGCCCTCGGGGAGTCCCATGCTCTTCACTGCTTGAGAGAGGTGCGAGACAAGGGCTGACCCATTTCCCTGCCCCAGGATGCCGGATGTCTCCAGTGCCTTTCTGTAGCTACAGCCCTGGCTTTTGGTCTCATGTATGCAAAGAGATGGTTTCGCTGCAGTACTTGGATCCCTGTTGCTTTGTTTCTACCTAAGTGTGCTCAGGGAAAAGGGCATTCCCAGGAGACAGAGGCAGGGTTTGAGGAGGTCTGCCCACAACCACGACCCAGCATCACCTTGTACTGCATCACTGCATCAGCATCAACGTTACCTTTGAGTCCCATGTGGTGGGGTGGGAAGTTGCTCCGCTGCTGGTCCAGGATGGGTGCGAATCAGCCACGAAGGGGTTCCCATGCACTGAAGTGGAGGTCCACGGGTACCGTGGTTGCACCCCATAGACAGGGTGAGGAGCCCACGTGTCCTCTGGAGCTCTGGGCTGTGGTGCAGGGGTGACCCCTGCGCTGCTGTCTCCATAGGGATACTGTGGGATGGGCATTCCCGGCGTCTGCAAGAGGAGGGGAGGAATAGGAGGGAAGGAACAGAAGTTACCCCTGGAGTCACTGCAAGCACTGCTCCCTCCAGGCAGCCCCACCGACAACCTTGCTGCCTGGTTCCTGCTTTCCTTGCCCTCAACCTTGGAGTCTCTGTAGAGATATTGGAAGTTTCCTTATCTCCAACCTGAACTTCCCCTGTTTCAGTCTGAACCCATCACCCCTCGTCCTATCGCTACAGTCCCTGATGAAGAACCCGTCCCCAGCATCTGGAATTGGGCTCTTACCTGTGGTGGGGAGTAGCTGGGACCCTGCTGTCTCCGGAGCGAGGAGCCCTCATTGGGACCATCCGGTGCTGTGTAGCTCCAGGGGGGAGCCGGTGATGGGCACCGGTACCTGCCCGTGGGCTCGGAGGGGTAGGGGGGCCCGGAGCAGTGGTACCCCCGTGTCTGCGGCAGCCCCATGTAGTGCGGGGCAGTGCCAGGAGGGTAGGGGGGGCTGTAGGCTCCGTTGGCATAGGGAGAATCCATCACCTGGGAAGGAGGGAAGAGCAGAGGAGAGGTCATGGGCTGTGGATATGAGGCAAAGGGACCCTTCCCGCAGCGTTTATATAGTCCCCAATCTGGGTTTCATGCTCTGACGTTGGCCACCGTCAATGAACACGTTTGAGTCACGCTTTGGTCACAGCACGGGGGACGTTGCAGCAGGTTCATGTGGCCGGAGGGCTCAATGGCTCAGAAATACATCTGCATTTCCCCCCCAGCAAACAGCTCTGAGGAGCTTCAACCACGTCACGGGTGGATGAAAACTGCTCCAGGAACGTTCGTTTCCCCTTTCAGTCTGCAAAGAGAAATGAGGCAAGAGGACGAGATCCACCAGTTCTGGGGCCTGGGGGCGTTCTGATCCCCCGAGCTGCAGGAGCACGAGAACATGGGATCATGGAATGGTTTGGGTTGGAAGGGACCCTAAAGCTCATCCTTCTGCTTCAACCTTCCGCTGGAGCAGCGTGCTCCAAGCCCCTGTGTCCAAGCTGGCCTTGGGCACTGCCAGGGATGGGGCAGCCATCCCTGGGGATTGAAGATGGGGCTTCTCCGTTCAACCCATCCCAGTGTCCCCATCACCCTCACAAGCGAAGAACTGCTTAAAGATCCCATCTCCATCTCCCCTCTGGCAGGTTAAAGCCATTCCCCTTGTCCTGTCCCTACAGGCCTTTGTCAACGGGCGGAGCTCACGGTGCCTCCCCATAGCTTTGGGCACAGTTTTTCCCCATGAGCTGTTTGATGGAGGAGAGATCGCATCATCCAAGCGCCGCGCGTGGGATCAAACCTGCGCATCCCACGGGATTAGGACGAGCCCCGGTTGTGTCTGCACCAGCAGGAGCAGGACGAGCAAAGCCTCTGTCTTCACACAGCGTTTGTGCAAACAGCCCCTACAAACCGCTACTGCTGCAATAAACCCGAATGGGCCCCAAGGAGCAAGCGGGAGCACGGGAAAACGACGGGAACGGGGATGCTTTTTCCCGGGTCCGGTTGGATGCGCGGCTCCCACCGCTCATCCCGGCTCCAGCCACGCGGGGCCGGCAGCACCTCCCCGGCGATCCCTGCGTCGGAACGCGGCTCCCAGCGGTGTCACCTTGGACGGCACCACCGGGACCAAAGCTTCACCCCTCCCGTTTAAACGCGTTCGTACCCGCTTCAGGTCACCACCTCGGCGGACGCCCTTTAACGCGAACGGATCCGTTTGGAAACCGGGGGGATGCGCGGCGGCCCCGCGGGATCGCGCCCGGCCAAGGCCCCGCTGCTGCCTCAGGGCACGGAGACCGCGGTTGCACCGCCGGGAAGGGAGGGGAAGGATCGCGGCCGCCGCTTCCCCCCCGGTCCCCGTTACCTGCGCCTCTGCCGGCGGGCGGTAGGACCCGGGGGGCCACTGCGGACCGGGCTCGGCGGCGCGATCGCAGCGCTCCATGGCCTCCGCGCCACCGCCCCGCCTCACAGCCAATCAGCGGCGCGGCCCCGACGGGGGGACGACCAATCAGCGGCCGCCCTGCGCGCTCGGCTGGCGCGCCTTAAAGGGGCAGCGCCACACCGGGCTCCTCCCGGTTACGAGGCGGTTCCGGGGCGGCGGCGGCGGCAGCACCGGTGCATGGCGGTGCTTCCGCTGTGGGAAGCGCCATGAACTACATGCCCGGCACGGCAAGCCTCATCCAGGACATCGACAGTGAGTGCCCCCCCCCGCAGCAGGGCTCCATCCATCCCCGTTCCCTATGGATGCTGCACCCCATGGGGATGCTGAACCCCTTCATCCCGTCAGCGAAGCAGCGCCCCGTGGGCACCCTGATTGCCCATCATTGGGACCCCCGCGCTGCGGGTTGGGGTCCGGGGGTGTTCATCCCCACGCGTGGTCCCGACATACCCCCCCCCCCTTCCTTTTCTCCTCCTATCCCGCAGAGAAGCACCTGGTCCTGCTGCGGGACGGGCGGACGCTCATCGGGTACCTGCGCAGCATCGGTCAGTTCGGTTCGTGAGCACCATGGGGGGGGGGGGGGGGGGGGGGGGGGGGGGGGGGGGGGGCTTTGGATGGGCTCCGGTGCCTGGCGTGTGCTGGGGCGGGCAGCGAGGAGGAGGATGAGGAGGAAGGGGAAAGCCCCGTAAGTGCCCGTTTCTATCAGCCGGGTGATGCTCCCGGGCTCATTGGAGCGGCTCCCTTCCCAAACAGTAAAGAGGGAGCTTGGATTTAGTGGGAGTTCCCTGTTTCGGGGTCTCTGCTTAATGCAGTGGCTGTATTGACCACACCGTGTGCTGGTCCTGAGCAGGAATATGCATTTCTTCGGTTAAAAACAGGAGTTTTAAAAGGAGTCAATTGAGTGGCGAGTGGAGTGATGTGATTGCAGGGTTAGAGTGTGTTTGTGCTCTGCATTAAACACCCATCTGTGTTTAATCCCCCTCCTCCTAATTGCACCCAGCAGTGATGCTCCAGCATCCCTTTTTGGGTACAAATGGATGGGGACACCCGTGGTCCTTGCCTGGAACCTGATAGCGTTGCCATGGGCGTATGGTGCTGTGGCCTGCCCTGCCTGCACAGGCTGTGGGTGCTGCATCCATGGGAGATGGTTGATGCCATCAGTGATAGGACTCAGGGGACCTCCCACCACTGCTGCCTGGGGTGGGATGCTCTTTATAGCTACAAAACAGGGTGAAACCTGGGTTCTTCTCTCTCTGCAGCAAACCTGGTGCTGCACCAGACTGTGGAGCGCATCCACGTGGGCAAGAAGTATGGGGACATCCCTCGAGGCATCTTTGTTGTGAGAGGAGAGAATGTTGTTCTGCTGGGGGAAATAGTAAGTGAGGGGCTCTGCTCCCAACAGCAGCCTGGGACTGAGCTGGGGGGGGGTTTGTGGTGGCACCAGTGTGGTGTCCATCAGTTAAAGGTGGTCCCATTGCGAGGGCTGAGGTTTGAGCCCCATCTTGGGTCCAGTTGAGGCTGAGCCCCCGTGAATTTGCTGCTGTTTGTGTCTTGCTTTGCTGTTTGTACCCCAAGAGCCCTCTCCCGTGGACACTGTGCTGGGGGTCCCTGGCTGCGTCCCCCCACATCGCCTTCACCTTTAGATGGGCACAGTCTTCACCGTGTGCGGCCTGCACATGCAAACCTATGGCCAAGATCCAGGGTGGACCTTACTGCCTTCGAGGCAGCTCCTGCTCACCTCAGCATCCATCCTACTTTTGGGAAGAGCACTGGAATGCGCTGTCCATGGCACCGTTCTCCCCAGGATGCACTTGACATGGGCAGCATCAGCCCGGCTCCGAGAGCCTGGAGCATGCCATGGGCATCGCTGCTGAATGTGCTGTTTCTCCTGCAGGACCTGGAGAAGGAGAGCGATACCCCCCTGCAGCAGGTCTCCATCGAGGAGATCCTGGAGGAGCAGCGCGTGGAGCAGCAGGCAAAGCAGGAGTCGGAGAAGCTGAAGGTGCAGGCGCTGAAGGAGCGGGGTCTCTGCGTCCCGCGGGCAGACACCCTGGATGAGTACTGACCCCTCATCGCGAGGGCATCCCTATGAGCCGCAGCGCTCTCTGTGTTTCCACATTGGGTTTTCCATGGCACAGAGGAGGAAATGATGCCTTTGGCTCCTCTCCTTGCATGGAAGGAGGAGGAGGAGGAGGAGGGAAGGCAGGCGCCTGCCCCACGCGCTATGGAGCACAAGGGAGTGTGTTTGGGAGGAAAACCACTTGGGTCCTCTTGGGTTGGTTTTGCTTTTGTTCCTCCTCACATGATTCCGGGGGAGTTTTCCCTTGGCCTGTAAATAAATCCTCAATCTCTGCATGCAATGGCTCTGCCTCTGTTCCCCTGCATCCGCATCCCAGCGCAGGACCCTCTGGAACAGGGAGCGGGATCCGGGTAACCCCCAAGGAGGGCAGTGGCTCTCCCCACAGCTGAGTGCACTGATTGCTAATTAGTGCTAATGAAGAGCTGCTGCAGCATCTCCTCCCCTCAGCGCTGCAGGTAGGAGGGTCCTTTGTGTTGTGCTTGTTCCCATCCCGTTCAGAGCCGGGTGGGAAGGGATTGGATTTGGGCAGGAAAGAGCAAACCTGGGTGCTGAGTGATGGCTTTCCTCTTCCCAAGCACCTCGGTTTAGGCAGGATGAACCCAGCTCACCCCGAGTACACAGGGGTGAAGCCCCCATAGCCAAGGTTGTGGTCTCCTCTGCCCCACAGCTCCCTTCTTCTGGTGCTGGTGGAGGGGAAGCAGCCTCCCCGTGGACTTTGTCCGGGTGGGATATGGTGATTTTAGTGTAAGAACAGGAAAAACAAGGGAATTCCCTTTGTGCTTTAACAATGGAATAAAAGGGGAGTTGGAGCTGGTGGGGAACCCAAATCCCCTATGAGGATGCAGCTGATTTGGGGGTGAGGCGTGTCCTGTACCTGGGATGAGGGTGGGATGGGGCTCCCGTCCATTTGGGCTGCAGGAGGAGGGTGATAATGGGGATGAAGGCTGGTGGTCCCACTTCCATCCTGATCCATACCAATCCTGTTCCCATTCTGTGTCCTGGGTCCCCTCCCTGCAGGCATTGTGGTGGTGCCGGTGCCCTCGCCAGGAGGCAGAAGTTTGGCATTAGCACTGATGCTCCCATCCCATGGGATGCGCGACCCATGTGGGCTGGAGCCTTGTGCGAGCTGGAGCTGGATAAAGGGTTTTTGGCCTTGGGATGAGGTTGATGACAGTGTGTGATGCTGCAAGAGGTGCCGGGATATGGGAAGCAGAGCAGGATGAGGGCTGGGTCAGAGCCCCCTTCACCAAGGCCTGCCATGGGATACACAGGGATCTTGTATGTTCCTTTATCCCCCTTTTCTTTGAGGTCCCCTCGCAGGGCTCAGCCAGGGATATGTGTTGAGATGCAGGAGATGAGTATCATTTGATATCATTACAACAAACAGGTTAAAATCCAAGAGGGTCGTTGTGTGCTGGTGCCTACAGAGCCCACTGGAGAGGCAGGGAGGGAATTGTGCTGGGAATGTGCCCCTGCGCCTGCCCACTGTGAGGTCAAGGATGCCCATGGATGATGGATGCAGGGTCCTTGGTATTGCAGCGGTGGGTGGTGGTACCCAGCTGAGGATGCCATTAACTGGGTCAGATGGGACAGGAAAAGTGTTTGGTTCCTTATCCTATTCTTATCCCTAAACACAATGAGAACATTCCCAGACCTGCACATAGGGAACTGCGATGCTTGTCCATTGGTTAAGGGACATTTCAGACACTTCCAAACCAACCTGGAAGCATCGGAGCCGCTCTTTCCTCTGAGGAATCCAGTGCAGAGCCTGTTGGAGGCTGCATGGACCTGGTTTAGCTGCGTTTGTGCATCTCTGCCCCCAGTACCTTTGGTTCCCATTCTACTCCGTCCTGTGCCTTTGTGAGCATCATCAGTGGTGGGATGCAGAGGGTCTGATGGGGGTTTTGAGGCTGAAAGCTGCAGATGCAGCCATGTGGTGGCTTTGGAGGGGGAAATGGGTGGTGTTTTGTGGGGCTGTTTTGCCTCCCCCAGTGTTTTCTCCCCCCTCCTGCCCTACAGATGTGGGTTGGAGGGCTCTGCGCCCATCCCACCGTGGGCCTGTGCTGTATTCCCTTGCTGGTACACAGGATGCGGCTCCCCTTGTCACCAGCGGTGGGTCCAGGCAGGTCACTGGGACCTCATCCTGCCCAATGCAGGGGAGGTGATGCTGGATGCATGATGGGCTCCATTGGCCAGAGCATCCTGGACAGGCACCTTTCCAGAGCCTGAGGTAGGTGCTGGGACCCGAATCCCATCCTTGATGCCTATGGTACCTTGGGTGCTGCTGGTCCCTGGCACCCCATGGGTGCTGGGCTGTTGTCCCTTCCCTTGCAGGCCCATTGGATGCACCCCTGAGGGGTGCCTGAGGAGCTGGTGAGGGTCTCGGGGGGTCCCAGTTAAACCAGTCCCTGCTATGGGGGTTCTGGGTGGCTTTGGGCACAGCTTCCTCCAGGCAGCTCTGGGGGCCATGGACCATGTCGGGGGGTCCCCCCTGCGCTCCATAGACCCACTGGGGTGTATCTGGGACCCTGGAATCACCCCTGTGTGGGGCTGCAGCATTGGGATTAGGGGGGTTTATAGGAGATGTCCCTATAAACACTTGGGAAGGGGATGGTGCAGTGCAGGCGGCTTCCCCTCGATCCCACCAGCACCTCCACTGATGGGAGCACAAGGTCCTGTTGGAGAGCATCAGCCGCAATGGGGAGCAATGGGACCATTCCCACGTGGCAGGTGGGACCCAAACCATTCCTTATGGGAGCAGAGGGAGGCGATGGGGCTGCGTTGTTGCTGGTGGCCTCCCCGTTGTGCAATAGCAGGAGGAAGGTCAGATCCCGCAGGAGGGAGCCAGGGTTGACGTCAAGGGAAGCAGCTGGTGATGGGAGGAGGGCCATAACTCATCCCGGGAATGGCGTTTTCATCCTTGACTCTTATCACTGCTCTGCATTGCCCACTGCTCCCAGCCCCGGGGCAGATAAACCGGCCTCAGGGGGAGGTTCAGGGCTGCCCCTCGCTCCCAGCCCCATAATGTGCCCCATGTTCAGCTGTATAGGGCTGAGAGAGGGGCTCTGTTGGTGTGGGGCTGAGTGGGGTCCTCCAGCACACTCGTGTCTATGTGATGTGCATGAAGCATCCCCGTGTTCCTGCATCCCGGGTACCACCATCCCAGCGGCGCTGGATGTCCTGTTCTGTGCTCGGACCTATGTGTTGGGGTCTAAGGTGATGCCATGCAGTGGGGTCTGGTCCCCATGGAGGGAGCCCTGGTGTCTTGTTAGCTGCGGATGGGCTGAGCCTGGTGAGATGGTGCTATCCATCATTATCCATTCTCTTATTATCCATTGTTATCTGTTCTTATCCCTTGTTACCTGTCAGGATCAACCGTTATCCACTGTTATCCATGGCTGATCCAATCGTTATCCACTGTTATCCATGGCTGATCCATTCACGAGCACACATCCACCCCTCTGCAGCGAGGCAGCTGTGCAAGGAGCCGGCTCTGGCCTTGGCCCCGTGGCTCCTGCCGTAAGCGATGGCTCTTATCTCCCTGCTGACGAGCCAGCATCCTTCAGCCGCCGTACTTAAGGCCGAGCAGCCGCGGGGCTGGAGCAGAGCAGCTCCCACCACTGATAGAGGCAGGAACCCAGCACCGGGATACCCAAGGGCTCCATCCGCACGGGAGGATGCTGCCGGCGACGTTCAAGCTCTGTGCTGCCATCTCCTACCAGCACCTGCGGAACATGAGGGGTGAGGGTGTGAGCAGCCCCATTGCAGGGCTGGATGGAGGCCACGGGGATGGTCTCCCCCTCCCATGTTGGGTTTGTGTTGTGTCTCCATCACCTCTGGTTTGCTGTGATGGGGGCCGAGGGGGATGCTGCTGCCGCTGTGGAAGGTAGCGATGGGCTGAGAGGATTTAGTGTTCTTTTAATCCACTTCTACACCATCCCCGGGTACCCATGGGGTTGCCCCTTGGTGTTTTCAGGCTGGAATCTGCTCCCCATGCAGCAGAGCCTGGGTTTGCTCGGGAGCTCCTGTCCCAGAGCCTCTCCCTGTGCCTGTGGGGACAAGGCAGACCCAGAGGCTTGTTCAAGGTGTTCGAATAGGGGGTAGAAGCCCCCCCGGTGCTGGGGGTGACACTGCTCTGCCCCTAGGGCTCAGAAGACAAGCGGCTCTCACCATCGGCCAGGAGCTGAGCAAACTCGTGTGCCGCAGCCCCGGCCCCGGGCCCTGGATCAGCCACGTGCGCAGGAGGAGCTCCTTGCTCAGTGAGTGACCTGCAGCGGGCTCTGACCCTGTCCATCCCTGTGTCCATCCCTGTTTCCAGCCCCCCTTCCAGCCCCCTTTCCACCCCCCTGTTTCCATCCCCCCTTTCCATCCCCCCTTCCACCCCCCTGTTTCCATCCCCCCTGTTTCCACCCCCCTGTTTCCAACCCCCTTTCCATCCCCCCTTTCCATCCCCCCCTTTCCTGCTGGGTGGTGACAGTCACCATCAGGGCTGTATGGAGTGGTTGGGGAAAACCTGCTCATGGGCAGCCTGTGCCTGTGAAGCGCAGGCAAAGCAGGGATGGAGTTGCCCTCCCTATGTCTGGAGCAGTGGATTTGATGCAGATGCAGCTTATCCAGTGGTGTACATTGGTGTGTGAGCGTTCTTACACTGCTGGTGTCTGAACCCTGCAGGCTCAAGGCTGGAGGAGAAGCCCTTCAGCGAGATGGAAATGTCTTACATCAAACAAGGGGAAGAAGCGCTCCAGAAATCCCTGAGCATCCTTGGGAACCAGGATGGATGGAAGATGGAGACAGAGGTGGTAGGTGCCATGTCCCGCTGCAGGCTGACCCGGTCCCCCTGTCCGTGTGTGTGATGGGAATCCCACATTCCCTTCTCCAGCAGAACGGAGACAAAGTGCTGAGCAAGGTGCTCCCGGACGTGGGGAAGGTTTTCCGGCTGGAGGTGGTGGTGGATCAGCCCCTGGATGCAGTGTACAGTGAGCTGGTGGACAACATGGAGCAGATGGGAGACTGGAACCCCAACGTCAAGGAGGTCAAGGTGGGAATGGCACCCTGCCACAATGCACTGCTCTCAGTGGTGTGTCCCTTTGCCCCATCGCAAAGGATCTCTCCAGCTTTTCTCTGGGAATGGGGAGGGCAGAATTTATCCTACTGGGGGCATGGAGCTTGTCCTGCTGTAATCACTGCAGAAGTGAGTCTGTATCAGCTTGAGTGCTATTTACTCTGCATGAAATGCATTGGACTTCACTGCAGGGTAGCAAAGGGTGTTAGGTTAGAGAAGAAACAGCAGCACAGAGCCCCAGGGTGCAGGGAGCATCACTCTGCTGCTCCAAGCAGCTCTTTCCTATTGGAATAAGAGAAGCATTAAGAGAAACCCCTTCCCTTTGCAGTGCTTTGAGAGCACTGCAGAGTTAACTCTTTGACTCCTGAACTTCCCAGATCCTGCAGAGGATTGGCAAGGACACGGTCATCACCCATGAGAAGGCGGCTGCTCCCCCCGGGAACATCGTTGGACCCCGGGACTTTGTGAGCGTCCGGTGCTCCAAGAGACGTGGCTCCACTTGTGTCCTGGCTGGAATGGCCACGCAGTACGGAGCTGTGCCGGAGCAGGAGGGCTTTGTAAGGTAACTCCAGTTTATGGTCACTTACATGGAATGTCAGAGCCATGCACGAGCTTGGAGCAATTGTTTGTCTTAGGTGGGAGCTGTTGAGGAAATCCCAATTCACGGCATCATTTGGGTTTAAAGGGACCTCAGGAGCTGATCCAGTCCAACCTGGAGCAGGCAGGGCTGGAATGTCTCTCTAGAGACAAACTAAACTTCGGCATGGTTTATTATGTGGTTCAGTTTATGGCCATTGCTCCTCATCCCATTGCTGAGACCACTGAAAAGAGTCTGGCACCATCCTGGCACCCGCATCACCCCAGGGATGCTTTCAGCCACTGCAGGGACACCAGTGGGGACACCGGATGTGTGTCCCAGCAGCAAGGCTGAGAGCGGTCCCCAAGGGCAGAACTCGGGGGGGGGGGCAGAAGCCCAGCAGCAATTTGGGCCGTACCCCCCCTTATATTCACACAGCGTTTTGGCACCGCCGCGGTCTTTGAGGCTCAAAGTTGGTCCCTGACACGCACCCCTGTCCCTTGCAGAGCAGAGAACGGCCCCACGTGCATGCTGCTGCGCCCGCTGCCCGGCCGGCCCTCGCAAACCAAGCTCACGTGGCTGCTCAGCATCGACCTCAAGGTGAGTTCTGCTTCCAAGCCCCGGCAGGAGCTGCGCTCGGGGGCAGGTTCCACTCACGGGCTCTGTCTGCTCCTCCCCAGGGTTGGCTGCCCAAGAGCATCATCAACCAGGTCCTGGCCCAGACCCAGGTGGACTTTGCCAACCACCTCCGGCAGCGCCTGGCGTGGACGGCGGCCCCGCAGTGCTGACCATGCGGCCTCAGGCTTCGGCTGGGGGGGGGGGAAAGAGGGGAGCTTGTAGTGGGCAGACAATGTAATCAGAGCCTGTGCTCGTTAACCGAGGCCTTTAATAGTAGACACTGCTAATTAACACCGGAATAAAGCTGTATTTATTGAACTAATGACTTAGTAGGGGCCTGAGCGTAAACTTCTGCTAAGTCAATTCCTGCATTTGCTCCACTGGCCCCTGCAACCTCCCTGATTAATGACTATTAATAAATAAAGCTCCAATGATGGGTATTTACTATTAAAGGCCTTGGCTACTTAGTTGTCAGGGAGGTCCCAGGCACCTGAGTGGGAAAGTAGAAGGACAAGCGCAGGGACTTGCTTTAAACCCTCACCTTTTCCTCTCCTCCTTCCCCCAAAACCCAGCACTAAGAGTTCTGTTCCCTCCTCCCCAAGTGAAGCAGCTCTAATTTATTGTTCCTGTACAGACACACCCCAAGTGTCCAATTATTTATTCATTTAAAGCTCTGTAACGATGCTCACTGGCACGAGGCCTTGGAACTTGGCCATGCAGTGAGGAGGAGATCTTCACGTTGAGCTCTCCCCGGTGTGGCTGCTTTGAGTGGAAATCTCATTTTTAACAAACAAGAAAGAAGAAAAAAAAACCACCTTTATTTTTCAACTAATTTCCAGTTTGTGGGGGGGAAAATATACACTTTGAGCAGAAGCCCAGGTCTCAGCCCTGCGTGCAGCGGTCCTGTCCCAACACAGTCCTTGTGGCTGGGAGCTGGTGGTCACTGCACCAAGGACTGCTCCAACGCGGACCCAGCACAGGAGACATTACTTCGATGTGATACTTGCTTCCTTAGCTACGCTGTGAAGTTACTGAAGGCTCCCAAGAGATGCCCACAAACAGCACGTTACCAACTAGAACTGCACTCACTGAGCCTTCGGGCCAGGGGCACAGCACGAACCCCTTGTAGGTACCAAATATACACAACGCCTGCCTCCCCCCCCCTCCCCGAGCTGTGTTGGCTTCAGCTCGTTTGCTCTGAGTGATGCATGAATAAAACCCACTTGCTGGAGCCCCACGGTGTGGTTGGTGTTAGCACTGTGCTGCCTACTTGGGTTATGGCTCCCAGGGTGGGCTCCGTCTCCCGTCCACTTCTGTCTCCACGTGATAGAGCACATCCGCCAGTGTGTGCTCCACAACGGCGCCCCAGCCCATGTCACTCATCTGCAAAGGGAAGGAAAGACAGGCTCAGGATAAGGAGGGGCTCATACTGTCATACAGCAGCATTCCAGGGCTGTTTCCCTCCTTAGTGGGCACATCAGTGGGGAAATGTTCCAAGTGTTTCCTCAACCAAGAATCCTCTTACTGATAGAAGCGGCTAACACAGGCATGAACAGGGGCTTTATGACCTGTCAAGAGGAACAAAGACAGCTAAACCTTAACTAAATAGCCTAACAAATAACTCAGCATCTACTACGTGGCCTTAACCATTTATAAATACAATCCTTTTGGCTCTTCTAGCTAAGTACAAAGACTGAAGAGGACAGATACAGGCTTGATATAAATCACCTCCCACCACCACAATGCTCGCACCCACCTTGTGTTTAAATAGGGTGAGGTTGTGACAAAGTGTGAGGTTAAAAACCTTCAGTTCGTACTTACTGGCCTGTAAGTGATGTCTCTGGGTGGATACTTGAAATATGGCCCAAAGTTTATAGAAACCTGGGGAAGACATACTTGGCATTAGATCAACAGGCACATTGCTTTAGGCTTTAGTCTCCATCCCCTCCTACTCCTGCAAGACCATGGAACAAGCATCCCTGGCATGGAAACTCAGCACTTGGCTAAAGTCCCATCAGCAACGTTATTCCAGAGCTGCCTCACTAAACTAAGTCCCAGATTTCCTCTTTATGTGCTTTGCTCTGCTCTCAGAGCACCCACGCTCTGTGCATTACTAAAACCATGCTGGGAATCGCCTTGCAATGATCTGCTACTTACTGTGCAGCCTTTGTACAAAGAAATAGCAGGAAAATAAACGCCTTCAAAGATGTCTTTAAAGGCAATTCCTTGGCTGACACCATTCTTGAAGAAGATGATCTGAAAAGAAACATTAAGAGTTATTTTCCATCCATGCCAACTTCAGGAAGCCTCAAGAGGCAGCTTCACCTACAGCCTCCCCTTTACCTGAAGCCAACCACTTCAGTGCCAGCAGCAGCATCACAAGCAAAGGGTGCAGCTGGTTTGCTAAATCCCCCTTTATTGTTGCTTTAATAAAAGCATTCTTGGTTCTGATGAAGACCCAATGCTGAGCCTCCCTTTACGCTCATTACATGCAAGCAATTAATACACACACAACCCTTTTTAGCAAGTTCTCCACTCTTCTTGAACCATCCTTCCCTCCCAGCATGTAACTGACCTGGCTCCCAGGTGCTTGCTTCAGGCTCTTCTCTGCTTTGTCCACAAAGTCCTTCTCTTCAAAGTACAAGTAGCTTTTGAACTTGATCAGGGCCTGAAAGAGCAGAAAACACCCACTACAGAAGGAAATCAGAACAACTGGTACCTTTAGTGACACGTTAAGGACCTACAGGAGCCCCGCTCTGGGCCAGGCGTGCCTGTGGGGTCACAGGAGAGTGATTCACACATCCCAAGTATCTGAGAGCCAGGAGGGGAAGAGATCAAACAAGATGTGGGCAATCTCACACAGCAGCCCACATAAAGTCCTCTTTGACTCCTCTGCCTCGAACCATGGTTTAGCATTTAATCCCACCGTGAATTCCACACCTCACCTTATCTTTGTAAGTGTCAGGCAGGGATTTGGCAGTCTCGGTATCTTCTGGAAGACTGATGTAAAATCCCAGTATATCCCCCTGTCCGTAGCCAGATGAATAGTGCTTCCCTATGGACTGGTGAAACTTTGTTCCCTTTTTGCTGCGCCAGGAGTAACTGAACTTGTCATATCCCAGAGGTGCCTGGAGGTTCCCTGTGGAAACCAACACAACACCCTGTAGCAGAAGCACCTCTGTGGATCCCAATTCAAGTCTGGGGGCAGCAATTACATCCAATTAACACACACAGCTCCCATTAGCACAAACACATTGACTCCAGCACGCACAGCGTAAAGGAACCACCTGTACTGCAGCTTTGCACCGTTTAGATCCCTTAGAAAGAGCTTCCCCTTAAGAAAAGCAGTGAATAAGCAGCCAAGCTGATGCCTTACCCTCCTGAGGTTTAAGTTACTGGGGAAAGACATACAGGAAGCAGTTGGTAAGAAACAGTTGGTAAAACTCTTCACCTAATGGCTGTGACCAGCCCAATCGGGCAGCAGTGTCCGGAGGCATCTCATCCATGGATATTTCAAAGTACCAGGCTCCTTTTCTCACTCCATGTGAGGCTCGTACCATGGAATAGCCCTTCTCCCCGATAACAGTCAGTCTGTCATCAGAGATCTTTAACTGAGGAGCTGTGGGAGAGAAGAGCTGATTTGTGAGCTCTGATGCGCAGAGGAAGGCAAATGAACAGCAGAAGTGGATTTAAGGCTTGCACCTCAAAGCAATGACATCTCAAAACATCAATAAGCATTAAAGTGAGGTTGCAGAAGATACTCCCCCCCCCCCACCTCAACAAGGCCCAATTATACAACCTGCAAGCCTCGTACCTCGGTCGTGCAGTGCTAGGAGCACCCGTTCATAGAGGCAGGCTCTGTAGAGGTCCCCAGGAATTGGCTTCCCTGCCCAACAGTCCAGCTCCAGCTTCTCTGGGTCAGGAGCATGGGGGTCAGGCTCTGCCAGGATGTACCGGTACCCATCCTTATTGAAGGGGTGTTCCAAGGGGTAACCGTGGGGTGGCAAGCGCTGGGCGGAAAACAGCGGATCACTGCGGAACACAAAGGCTCAGGTTGGCATCTCATGGTGGCTCCAGTTCAGTCCCAGGACAAATCCAACCGTTCCCCCAGCAATGCCAAGGCCATCGCTAACCCATGGCACTGAGGACCTGTTCCAGTGCCTGAGCACCCTTTCAGGGAATAAACTTCTCATCGCCATCTAAACCTTCCCTGGTGCAGCTTGAGGCCATTTCCTCTTGTCCTATCGCTCGCTCCTTGGGAGAAGACACTGACCCCACCTCACTAATCCTCCTGTTAGGCAGCTGTAGAGAGCAATAAGGTCCCCCCTGAGCCTTCTCTTCTCCAGACTGAACCCCCCCAGCTCCCTCAGCCATTCCTCATAGAGCTTATTCTCCTTCCTCAGCTTTATCGCCCTTCTCTGGACCCCAAAGCAGCATCTTAAGGCATCAAAAGCCAAGCTGTGCCTTCGACCAGCACTGAGGGGACACTCGGTGTTGTGCCACAGCATCATCTTCCCTCTCACCTCCTGGTTTTCTTGGCCGTGCCTGTGGTCCCTCCATCCTGCTGCTTGCGCTTCGCTCCCCGGCCCTTCCCGCTGCCTCCCGCGGCGATTCCCCCTTGGCACAACAAAGCAGAGCACAGTCAAGGGAGATGTGATGGGACAGAGCCCGTGAGCACGGAATCTCCACTAACACAAAGGGGCAGAAGCAGCCCAATTATAAGCAGGTCATGAGCTCAAGAGCCTTCTCCCACAGTTAAAGGTGACTTTAAAAGTGAGCCAAACCCAGCACTTTCATGGAGCTTCCAGTCAGCTTCTGAAATGGCCAAATGCAGAGTGGAAGCTGAGTGAGATTTATCAAGAGCTCAAGCTTTTAAGGTGAGAATTAAGAACCTTTTCTGTCTGGGATCCACTTCCCAAGCGTTATTATTCGCTTTCATGGAGATTCCAGGCACAGTTCACATTCATTGCTGTGACAGCAGCAGAAACCCAACCTATAGCACACACTGTCTGATTGGAAACAAAGTCATCGCCCCCATGACACACTGCGCTGGAGAAACACTCTGACACCAATAAGCAGTAAGCACTTAACATCAAAATTCCCATCTACAAAACAGAATGCACTTCAGTTGAGGGAAAATGAAAAGCAGGAGGTGTTTCTCTTCAGTATGACCAAAGTCAGGGCTGTGATTGATGTGGCTTCTTTTCTACTCCAGTTGTATTTATGAGTAATGACTGAATGCTGTAATTCACACTGATACATGCTCACATTTCGTCAAACCACTGTCAGTTTAATGTATTAACAGCTTATACTGTAAATGCATTCTATCACCACGCTACAAAACAGATCGCTACTGGTTCACAACGCAATAGTATCTGTGTGTACTGGAGAAAAACACCTTTACAAACCACACACTGTGCTGGAGCTAAAAATACAGTCAGCTCGTAGCTTATCAGCATTCCCCTTGTGGTGGATGGGATTCATCATTGAGGGAATACCATATTCTGCACGAACGTGACATGATCTCAGCTGCACTGGCTGGTCTGAATGCAGATACTGAGGCTCTCCATGTCTTTGCCTCTCACGGTATCATCCCAGCTCCTGGATGCACATCACTTATAGTGGCATTAGGGTTTAAAACTACAGTATCAAGTCAAATCATGCAAAGGGAAAACAGACGTGAAAATAAAGCCTTCAACCAGTCAAGTGGGGCAGAATATGAGCATTCAAAGCTTCTAACTGCTAAAGACTACCAGGGGAAACTTGGGTTGTACTAAAGGATTACTGCAATCACGTCAGGGCACGCTTTGGATTCGTAATCGACTTTAGCTTCTAAAAGAAGGGAGCAAGAAAAGCTTTGCAAGCAATAATACTTAAGTTTTAGAAGCTGAAAGGTAAATATTCACCTCCCAAAGAGGCTCCACCTGCAAGAACAGAAGTGGCACCACATATTTGTCAAGCTTCCAGGTATTAGACCGAAACCAACCAGAGACCAGGCAGCCTTAGATACCTATAACCCTGGTTTAAAAAGCCCAGAATCCCTCCTGTGAGGTAACAAATGAATATAGATGAATACAGGTTGAACACAGAACACCGTAGCCTTGAGCACAAGGAAATCTCAGCAGCAGTTAACATCACTACGCTAAGACGATCCCAAGTAAAATGCAAGCAGTGCTTACAAGGAATAACATGTACCTTCCCCAAATACCTTCAAATCTCAGAGTGAGGGGATCTGAATAACACAAGTAGGGCAATTAATATCCTTATGGAATAAAACTGACAGGCTTGGATTTCTCCAAGCCTCCTGATTTAGCTGGCCACCAGGAAGAAAGAAGTTGTGCCTTCACGAAGAGGTAACATTAACCTACCTCTGTGGAAAGGCACAATGAGACTGGCTGAATACTTTGACTGCAATAAACATAACCTCAGTTCACAGCACAAGTTGAACTGCAGCATCTCAAGTGACACCCAGCTATAGGACTGGGCAAACACAACTCAGGCCCAGGGATTCAAAAGCCTGACTGAAGAACTTGCCATTTAAGCTTCCACTTGTGGATACAGCGTTGCTCTGTTTCTGGTTATCATATGCAGGACCAATATTGGCAAGATCCTGAAAGAGAGAAAAGAAATCCAATGTATGGACTCAATCTTACCACTCAAAACCCACTTGCACGTGCTGGGGTACCCCAACACAGGCTCAGAGTGTGACTTGGGTAGGTTTGATTCATTAGATGGCCGGCAAAGAGTCCCCACACCTTCCTCCCACCTCCCCAGTGCACACTTTCCTTCCATCACCAACCACATACTTGGTCTAGAAGGCCAAATTTGGGGTAATCTTCTTCTGGGTCTTTACTCCCTGGGTCTGGATGCTCCTTCACCAAGAATACATCTCTTTCTTTGCACTAGAAAAGAGGAGGAGTTTAAGTTACACAGAGAAGGATCACACCAAGGTCATTAACAGGTGTTTCAATCACAGTAATTATTAGTATGTATGTTAACTATTAATGAAGCATTAGAATCTTAGAAGCATAGAATAGTTTGGGTTGGAAAGGACCTTAAGATCATCCAGTTCCAACCCCCCTGCCACGGGCAGGGACACCTCCCACTAAACCATGCC